>CAJQZN010021960.1:2663-15004 GCA_907164685.1 Colias eurytheme
GCACGCATCCATAGCACGCATCCATAGCACGCATCCATTGCACGCATCCTTCCCTAAAATTCCACCAGTGCGTACGTTATGTGCATTAATGAATACATTGGTTGATTACAAACGAATCCACAGCAACGTAGCATAGCATATCTCTGGTGGAAAAGCCTCCCTACAATCTCTCACTCACCCTAAGTACAAAAATTATATTTTCTTATTACCGTTGTAACAATCCTTCCTGCTAATATTATAAATGCGAAAGTTCTTGAGGATGTATGTGTATGAATTTTTGTTACTCTTTTACGCAAAGACTAAATTAAACCGATTACAATGAAATTTAGCACACACATAGAGGGTAACTTGGATTAACTCATAGGATAGAAATAAATCCCGGAAATACCACGGGAAAGGGAACTAAGATTTTTCATTGAAAACGCGGGCGAAGCCGCGGGCGGAAAGCTACTATTATAATTCTTCACATTACTTCAAGAATACAGTACATCTTATATATAATATTCTCGTGTCACAATGTTAGTCTGCATACTCCTCCGAAACGGGTGGACCGATTCTCATGAAATTTTCTGTGCATATCGGGTAAGTCTGAGAATCGGCCAACATCTATTTTTCATATGTACCACGGGCGAAGCCGGGGCGGACCGCTAGTTTTTTTTATATATCTCATTTAGATATCTAGATTTTTAATTCTATGTCGTAATAAAAGGACTTCTATTAAACTCTTTGTTTATTTTATTACTTACAAGATTTTGTTCAAATCAACAGTCGATTTTGAAATAACTAATGAACTAGTTTTTGTTATACTTTAATCCCGAAATGACGTATACCACAGACTAATAAATTAATAATAATATACTACGTATACAACGTATACGTTTCCAAGACTTTGAAGATACACTTAAGTATTTATTAATATTTAATTATTTAGTATATATTATTTACATAGTGATATTTGTAAGCCAAATTACTAGGTTAAAAAAGTTATTTTACTATCTGTTTCCTTTTGTATTATCTATGGTCCACATTATAAGCGGGTATATGTTATTGATAGAAAAATTATTACCGTAGAAAGACTCCCACTACGATTATGAGGGACCTAGTTTTATTGTATTTATATCGAAAGGAAATGTTCTATATAAACAAGGCACTATGTAGTATGTATGCATTTAATATTATGTAGGTACTTATAGCTTTCCACCCGCGGCTTCGCCCGCGTTTTCAGAGAAAAACCCGTTCCCGTAGGATTTCCGGGATAAAACCTATCCTATATCCTTTCTCAAAATATATCTATACCAAATTTCATGCAAATTGGTTGGATTGAGTAACAGACAGACAGACAGAGTTACTTTAGCATTTATAATATTAGTATGGATTATTACATTGTATTATTGTATTATTACAGTTTTACGTAAATTCCGGCTTATGAAATGGCAAAGCATAAAACAGAACGAACCGCAATATTAAGTTGTCTTACGCGAATGAAGTCGATCACCGATTCGAGCAGGAAATCCATCGCCTTCCTATACTCTATGTACACCAAATTTTGCGAAGAGACCACGCTACATGGCTTGAAGCATACTGTCACTAAGAATTTTCACTTCATCGAAAGGTGCACTGAACGAGAGTTTTTGCAATAGTTAAATTAAAATAAATTATATAAAAATTCACATTTCTCCAATTTTACATTGTGAAATTGTTTGACATTTGTCAAAGGCCGGTATTCTTTTTTTGAATTTAACGTACAATGAACCATAGACTAAAATGTTTTGGAGTTAAATTCAAAAGAAGTTTAATTATTACATTGCTTATAATAAAATTATTAATTGATTATGCCTATATTTAATAACAAAGTCGCTTCCTATCTGTCTGTCCCTATGTGTACTACGCAACACATTTGATTCTCTTCTTCAGTCTTTTAAAATTTATTTTTCATATCTAGATTACTATGGTTCGCGCTAACAATGATTGCGTTTACGGGGGCAGTGTATTGCGCCCTCAGTCAATTGACAAGATACAACTCGGAGCCTGTAGTGGTCTCCTTGCAGAGGGACTACCGTCGATGGACCACCGCGTTCCCAGCTGTCACAGCCTGTCTGCTGGAACGAGTGGATCAGGATAAGGCAAGGGCCGTCATACAGAGGTATATTTGAGTTCTAATGTTACACTGTCATGGCTACTCGGTTAATGATATAAGAGATAATATTAAGCGAGGATGTAGGTGAAGATTAACGGCAAAAGAGGCACTGTTTTATCTTAAAAAATAATCTTCGGTTGGTATCTACATATTCGCAAAAACGAGAATATAACTTGTCGACTTTGACTCCGTGGATTTTTCTTGTGATCGCATTAGAAATATAATTTCCGAGTTTGTCATGTTCAGTAATAAGGGTGCTTTTCCATCAATTATGTGCGAGCATGAGTAGCGAGGAATGTGTTTGTGTTTTGTCCTGAAAAAATATTTTAAAATTTTAACTTCAGACTAAATGAAGCGAAATGATTGGTTTTTGTGGTTTTTACAATCACATTCCTCGCTATACAATACACATCCTCGCACATTATTTGGGTTTGCCAATTTCTAGAATACAAAATTCAGTGCATTTAATGCAACACGTCAAAGCTTCAGAACCAAAATTTTCAGGTATTGGAATATAACCGAAGACTCGGATTCCGAAAAGTTTCTATATTACCAAGAATTCGTAACTCTGATCGCGGAGATATCTTTCCGCACTAATCTTCAGAACTTCTGGAAGTACCAAGGTGATGATACCTTGAACAAAATAGACTTGCTACAGCTGGCTATAAGTGTACACCCTGACTTTCCAATAAAAGTAACTGTTTCGCAAAGTAATTTGGAGGTAGGTATGCAAAACAGGATTTTATGTAGTAAAATCAAGAGGTGTGTTTTAGATCATAATTATCGTGAGAATGTCAGTATTATGTTTTATTCCGACAAAGACTCCGTGTCGAAACAATCGTAATATAACTTCCACGCTAATATATATTTTTTTTAATTATCGCAAATATTTATGCAATTTGTACACGCGGCAGAACGACAAATGGCTTATAACGACTAGATCTTTGTATTTTGCAGGTAAAATGGATCACAGTGATGACAGAAGAGGGTCTCTGCATGACGTTTAACTCAGAATATGCCCAGTATCAGCAAGTTAGTGACGCTCCGTGGCAGACTCAGGCTCTGATGAAGTGTCACTATCACAGCGAGTTCTGTTTCGTGAAGATTGACGCTGAGAGCGGTGTTAGGGTGATCAGTCTTATTTTTACTTTATTCAGTTTTGTCTAATCATTCTATTATGGGAGTCGATTGGCTTGAAATTGTGGTGCATACTAGGTTATAGAAGAGAAGGGCCTTCTAACACAAGTTAATTTCATCACTTAAATGAAGGCTTTTACCTCCAATCCAAGATGAAAACTTATTATTACACGCTTTATATTAGCTTCACCTGTATGTTTGTTTGTTTGTAACCGACTTCTTTGGGCGCGATTTTGACCCACTTTAAACGGCCAGATTTCGTTCAAACTTTGTAGATTTATTGAGGACCGATGACAATACACTAATGTGATAAAATTTTCAATTTTTTAGTTCGGTTTTCTATAAAAAGCGTGTTTTTTAGTTTTTTTAAACTATTTTATTTATTTTTAAAGAAATAATTAACGATTTTTATTTATTTATGCTTTTGTGTTTCGTACGATGAGTGGGGGAGCCGCAAATCTGTTTCCTTCGTAGATTAGTATAATATTATGTTACGTAACGACATTATAGAATGTGTCTGTCAATAAAATAAAATCTTCGAAATAATGTTTTTGCAGTATTTCATCCATTCGCCGTACGAAATAGCAACAGCTATATCAAATCCTACGGGGGAAATATATCCCGGTGATGAGTTGAACACAGAATTCAAGGTACCTATTTTATTACGATTTAATTCATATAATATACTAGATTTCCGCCCGCGGCTTCACCCGCGCTGTCAAATTTCATGAAAATTGATTCAGTAGTTTAGGCGTGATTGAGTAACAGACAGACAGACAGAGTTACTTTCGCATTTATAATATTAAAAGTATGGAGTAGTTATAGTTCTTAGTAACCAAACATTTTCATCAGTTAATCCCAGATACTTATGATGCCGTGAATATTCTATTGACTGTTTGCAAAATTGCCTAAAACACATCTACACTAATATTATAAAGAGGAAAACTTTGTTTGTTTGTTTGTTTGTTTGATTGTAATGAATAGGCTCATAAACTACTGGACCGATTTTAAAAATTCTTTCACCATTCGAAAGCTACATTATCCACGAGTAACATAGGCTAGGTTTTATCCCGGAAATCCCACGGGAACGGGAACTATGCGGGTTTTTCTTTGAAAACGCGGGCGAAGCCGCAGGCGGAAAGCTAGTATTTAATAAAGGTACATACATAAGCTTAGTTTTAAACAACCTGCCAAACACAGCTGCCAAATAATAATTTATAGGTAGTGGAGATAGAAGCCGCAGATAGTATTAAAAGTTTGAGACCTGAACAAAGAAGATGCAAATATCCTGACGAATGGCTTGGAGATTCTATAAAGGTAGTTTTACTAAAATATTTTAAAAAAATGCACGCCTCATAATTTTTTTTTAATAATTATTTATTAATTATTATTTTTGTTTATTTAATAACAATTAAACCACATCGAATCAGACCCTGAAAAATGAAAGGGTTCTATTCCTGAGCATACTCAAGCGTAAGAAAGAAAAAAAGACTCGATTAGTAAAGTATTTCGGTCGCTATCGTGTTAACAAGAAAATCCTCCGTACATACAGACACACGGACGTCCAAGACAGAACTTTTTTAAACTGTTTTTTAACTAGTTTAAATAACAAAAATGACATCAAAAATATCATGAATGTTAAAAATAGTGTTTTTTCTTAATATGTGTGTGTATGTATTATCTTACAAGTGCAATGTATGATACATAAAGACATTTTAAGTTTGAAAAATCAGATGTTTTGCGCGAAGTGACAGTAGTACCCACCTCAACGCTTCGCTTATGAGGCGTGCAATAAAATTATCTAGGGAAATCGTATTTAAGTACCCTATTTCTTCTGGGGAAGGTACGGTGGCCCATAGACAATACAAATTGTATTGTCTTACAATAGGTACACATCTGTGGTACACATACAAACAACTGGTTTACCAACTGTTTGGTTTAGTTTAGTTTTAAAAGTAAAAAAAATTTACCGTGACTCCACTGTGTTCCATCGAGCCCCTTTCAATGACCACGACCAAGCTCGGGTATTGTGGGAAATTAGAATTCTGTACGAACGTAATATGTATGTACCTGTATGTACGTTTTCTTTATTTCAGGCGTATAGTTTCGGTTTATGTCAAATGAATTGCCGGACCAAAATGGCGGTTATGTTCTGTGGATGCCGACCATACTTTCACGTAAAAGGAGGTGAGAAATTGAAAAATGTACCTAATTCCTTCAATTAAGGGTATCAAGAACTACAAGAAATTTACGATCAAAGTATGGTCCTTTACTTGAATAGCAGTGCTATTAAGGCCATTCGTTAAAAATTAGAGCATTAATTTATATAGAAAGTAGATTTTTAAATAAAATCTTCAAAGATAGATGAAATTTACGAATATTATAATATCTCTATTTTTCATTAAGGCTACAACACACGTAACAATATCAAATTACAAATATGCGACCTTTGTACTACGAGTATGGACAATGAAAATTTACATAAATCCTCATTTTCCACCACAAAAAAAAATTATAAATAGTGACAGTTTGCAACGACTGTCAAAAATTTTAAAGTTATCCGTCACCTGTAAATTTGAAAATAGGATTTTGCGTAAACGATTTTATTAAAATTTGATGTACTTATTAATTAATTCGGATAAGCTACAGTTGTATAAAGGACACAGACGCGCGCTGTACTAAGATAAATTATTATTTTTAAAAACAAGATGGCGACGTGTGCGATACAGACGGGATGGCGTGCATCGGTAGAAATGTTGAGATACTCGTCAATTTGCCGAAAAATCTCGCCAAATGCTCCTGTATTCCTCAGTGTGCCGAACTCAACTATTACTCACATACAAAGAAGGTCACTGTCCAGTAAGTTAATTAGTCTGTTGTATATTTTTTATGAATATCTAGTTAGTTATTTAACACAGTATAAAAATGGTTTTTTTTAAACTGTGGAATTAATTACGATCGACAAATGTATATAATATTGTAGTGTAATAGTATGTACAATTATAAGAAAACCGTGGTAAAACGAATACAAATTATAACAAATGCAAAACTTACCTAACTTCGTTAATTAAACGTATACTGTGAGCATTACCTAGAGTTTGAATGGTGAATATACACATTCCAAGTGTTGGTTCGTCATTTGCCTAGTCACTGAATGAAATATTCGTAAATGAGTATCGTCGCGAACCACTGTTCACACATTCGTCTTCCCTTTGATTATTAGGTACTTACGTCCAAAACACCGTTTGCGAATATCACCTGTTTATATATTTTTCTTGTTCGTTATTCACCTAGTATGTAAATGCACCCTCAAGCAGGAGTAATGTTTTGTTAAGACAATACACAAAAAAAAATCCACTGCTTGGCGGGCGGAGTCTAATAGCTCGCTATCGCGAACGCGGGTGTGCGCGAAGTCATTCTTGCATACTCGCCGCGCTGCCGCTGGCCGACTCGGGACAAACATGTATGGAGTCGTCATACAGTTATAATATTGTTATACATATATTTAATTGTTGATTTATTGGTTTTATTTTCTTGCTTATAAACACAAAATTATCTTCTTTTTAACAACTACTTATACATTATTAATAATTATTAATTATTATTATTTCGTAATGTTTACTTTATTACAAAATAATACAGGTTATAAATAATCTTTAAAATAACAAAAAATATTGTTACTCTGAAAAAATGAAATGGTACCTAATTACGCGGACTACTGAATTGATTTAGATAGAATTTGATGCTGACGTAGATATTACATCATGCCCAGAAATGAAAGGTACTATTTCTGAAAGAAGTTATAAACCCTAATTCTTCTCAGTCAAAGTCAAGAGTGGAAGATATCGCTAATACAGTAAAACTGATGCGAAACTTTGGATGTTAATTTGTATATTTTTTTGTTAGTTGTTACTTAATCACGTCAAGACTACATTACCAATTTTGATAAAATATAGCTAATTGCCTGGATTTACACATAGGATACTTTTTATCCGAACTGAACACTTCTGTGGGATAAAACAGGATTCACGATATAACCTAATTCCACGCGGGCAAAGCCGCGGTCGGAATGATATTTTTTTAAATAAAAAAATTGTTTAAAAAAAACACAAAATATATTGACGCATGTATTTATTTTTTGCACTCTATTATAATTGTAATTATTCATTACAAATAATCAAAATAAAATAGCCAGAACAAAGTTAGGCCCTGGTAGGATAGGTAGGCAGGTACAGCAATGTGAGACGAACACTGGCTTATTTATACCAATAATAATGTATTATAAACATTAAATTAAGTTTACTTTCTAACAACAAAAATACATAATATTAGTTAATGTGAAAACGAATCAACCAATCATCCCACAACAATGAAACGTGCACACAAATATTCATCCAAATCGGTTCATGTGATTAGGAGGAGTGACTGCAGCGCCATCCTCCGGGCCCGATTGTGTTTCCAGATCACCCAGGAACTCAATTTAATATACTTACACAAAATTTTTCGAAATGAAAACTCACATTACTATGTAAATATGAATATAAACCGGTTTTAGTACTAAGCAATTTCCCGCACAGGTGTAGTAAGTATAAATGAAATAAATATCAACATCAAATTCTTTATACAACATACTTATCTACCACCTACTAAGAAATTCTTGAAATTTTTTCGTATTTTTTTAAAATATAATACTACTCCAACGAGCTCCTGTTCCATAATTCCATATTACGTCCACCATACTTCCACTAAGTTCACCATGATTTTTTATTTCTTTGCACTTTGTTGCTTTTTGCTAAAAATGGAATCATGCGATAAAACCAGTAGAGCGTTGATAACATACATTTTTGACTGAATAAAGGTACTTACGAAGGAGTGGGTTCACATTGTGAACAATCAGTGGGTTTATTTTCCTTCTGGATTCCGGATTTCTGAAAAGATTATTTATGCTATAAATGAAAAAATCTTACACATTCGTTATGTACTTAAAACAGGGGTACATATCAAACATCGTCTATAATACAATTATCATCCAATTTAAAATAAAACCAACTTACTTCATTAATTTGTTCTAATTGTAAGCATTCTTTTTCCTCCAACCTTTATGTTTCTTCTTCTTATTTTCTTTATTGTCCCCATTTGTCTCATTTTGTCTTATCGTGTTGTCACCCTTTTTTACGATTGCGCGAGCGACACAAGTTCCCCGTGTGACGGCCGTAGCGGGAATGACTCGTGCAGCGATCGGGGTAGGAAGGTACAGGGCGGCTCTCGCTATATTGGCTGGTCAGGCGCTAATTTCAAGTATTTCTTGTTTATTTCAAAACCATCGCATATTTCAAAATTCTAACACGGTAGACGTATAGGTTGTATATTTTATAGTTAATATCCAAAAAGTCGTAACTTTACGTTTGTTATTTTGAAGATGCCAGAGATTAAAAAAAAATAACAATGAGAACTTTGTATTTTTTTTCTATCGAGAAAATATCATGGAATCATGTTTCTAAAACGGTAGACGTATTGTGTTACTATTGAACTTTCTTGTCAAGAATTTTCATCACGACAACTTTAATAATATAAAAATTACGAAGGTTTAAAAAGGGCCGTAAATGTTAGAAAAATTAATTCATCACCTTAAGCGCCGTCACTTACCCGCACATAATGACTCCTGCTTTAAGACGTCTTCTTAGTATGCCATAGCCCATGTGTTAGTAAATAAGCCCTATCAAAATGTAATTAGCTGATAAACATTTTTATTTTATTTTATTTATACATACATGAACGAGACGGAAGAAGAGCAAGGGGCGATCGTCAAATTCACGCTAATGCCGCCAAAGTTTCGGCTGCACAGAGACGTCATCTTTAGTTTGGACGATTTGATTGGTTCGTTCTTGCTGTGTGTGTGTGTGACGTGTGTACTGTCCAATATGCATGTATACTGTTTATGTTCATTACTTACGTACCTAGCTTTTCGAATGTTTTCCTTTTCTATCCACAATTTCCTTTTTCCAACTACAAAATTCTCAGTTTCCTACTTTGGTCCCTGGTATTTAATCAGTGCTTGATCAGCTCCACAATCCCCTTTGCACATCTTTCTTCCACCTTCAATCCGTATGGTATTGTTTAATCCATAGAAAGCTAAAATTACAGAATCACGATATTCTACTCAGTAGCTTCTACTAGTTAACATATTGTTCTAAAGTCCATTTTATCTTCTTCTTATATATAAAAATGAATCGCAAAATGTGTTGGTAAGCGCATAACTCGAGAACGGCTGAACCGATTTCGATAATTCTTTTTTTATTATATTCCTTGAAGTACGAGGATGGTTCTTATGTAGAGAAAACGTAAATATGTACCACGGGCGAAGCCGGGGCGGACCGCTAGTTTGTAATATTTTCATTGTGTCTTTATTACAATATCTCTTGATTTTCATTCACACCATAAAATGATATCAATGTATGTATGGTAAAAATAGTTGCTTGTCTTACGCTTGTATTTTTTCATTGTAAAAAATGAGTCCAAAGCCTACTTCATCAATAGCTTTGTATGATTTCATATGGTTACTGATTTTCTAAGGTATTTTTAATCTGTGAATTGTTTTTCTTTAGCATCTCTCGGCGGCACAACAGCGCTCTTCGTTGGTGCAAGCGTGCTGACAGTGGTGGAGACGGCTCTTTTTATTATTCGATACACAATATCCTATATCATGGATAAACGCCATCAAAATACTTTAGATTTTAAACATTAAGCATAAAATATATTATGTCCCTATTATTACTCAATCATGTGTAGTTACATTGTACACCTTACTTTTTTCTATAATTCACCCTGACGAGATAATTCATTAATATTAGTTTGATACAAAATACTATAAGTTATCCTTGTATTATTACTTATATGTGTGTATAGAAATAGAGAATAAGTAAAAAATCAATTAATTCAGCGCATTGTTACATCACAACAAAATAAATAGCATCCAGAATCTTAAAAAAAGTGAAAAGTACCTAAAACAATTTAATACAATACGAAGTCGATAATACATGAAACCTTAAAAAGTTAAATCACAATTTTTAAGTTGGTTAAGTAATGGCAACATTGTATCAATTATCAAACAATCGAAATTTATTTCGATTTTTGTATTCTATGCGTTTGTTTTTTGTTTATTTAAACGATTTTAATGTTTTAATATCTACGTGCAATTTTAAATTAAAGCTTAATAATACATATAACCAAAAAGTAATAATATTATTTTTGCATGTTCATTCAATTATGTTTATTAAAGGTAAGTGATATTTTTCTTTTAACAAACTTACACGAAAATATAGGTTAGGTTTAAAGTACTGATAAAGGAAATACATATATATATAAAATATTAAATCATAAAAATTAGTGTGTGATTTAGAAACGTACTCCAAACGTCATTGTCAAATTGCAAATGTCAATAAGCCCCGCCTTCCATTTCCAAATTATTTATTTTCGAAAACCTAACACCTGTAATAAATAATATTATTTTATATTTAACATTTATTAACACAACGATCGATCGAAAACATGATATTAACGACGATATCCATACTATTTAATGGTTTATATTACACTACTACGTTTGTAGTAACATTTTTCATGTCTTTACATTCAGTTTTACCTTTTGGTCTCGACATCGGATTATTGGGAGTAGCGGTTTATTTCTCCACGAAACTTCCAAAGCCGGACCCTAGTAATGTGACGAGTATATTCGGGCCGCCCTCTGGCTCGAAGGAGGGCGAGGCGAATCCCAAAAAGGTGGTAAAATGTATAGCGCATAGAGGCGCGGGTCTTGATGCTCCGGAGAATACATTGCAAGCGTTTAAATATGTGAGTATTTGTTTTAGTTTTCTTTAATTCAGTACATCTATACTATCTATACTTCTATACTAATATTATAAAGAGGAAAAGATTGTAATTATGTATGTATGTATGTATGGTTTTCACACATAAAGTATTGGACCGATTTCAAAAATTCTTTCACCATTCGAAAGCTGGGTTTTTCTTAGAAAACGCGGGCGAGGCCGCAGGTGAAAAGCTAGTATGTAGTATAAACATTACATTATTGCTATAGAATTACTTTGGTTACATAAACTAGGGCATGTATGGTACCTTACATTCAAAATAATGTTTTATGATTAACCATTGAACAGTGATAGATATTTTGTAGCCAACTAGCTGAGCTTATATACTTTTCTTTTTTAAAAAGAGTGAGTAGTTCAGAGTTCTTGAGTGTAGCTGCGGGCGGTAAAGCTAGTATTTAAAAATATACACATAGAATCGTTTAATGATGATTTTAAGACCAATCTTTGCAATTATTTTCTATCGAGCTGATTTCGTCCAATTATGTATCGAGTCCATCCACGGTCTTCGAAATATGATGAATATTAACATATATTTTTTTTTGATGGGCTAGAATAAATATCTTTTCTTAAAAAACTGTTCAAATAACTTCAATTTGGTCTTGTCAGCTCCTTAAGCAGAGGGAGCGCTATTACCCAAAGTTACCATTAATATTAATTTTACATAACAAACATTCCAGTGTGTAGCAATGGAGTGTAACTTTGTCGAGATGGACGTTAGAACGTCGAAGGACGGTCAGCTGGTGCTCCTGCACGACCAAGGGCTGGAGAGGCTCACCGGCACTGATATAACTGACGTGAGGTTTATGGACTGGGATAGCATTAAGAACATTGATGTGGGCGCTACACATCCTAATAGGTGAGTGAACATTGATAGTGTTTTTGAAGTGAAAGCTTCTTTAGCGGCGTTGAGCACTTATTCTGTAATGGGTATAAAATCTTAAACTCGCGTCAGGACACGTGACCTGATCGAAAAAGCGAAAGACGTAATATCAAACATGCTCAATGTTAATAATCAAGTTTTCACTTCTGCCGGCACTCCCAGAGTGCAACCCGTCTTTTTTTTTATAATAATTTTGGGTTCCTTTCGCAATTATTTCCATGTCCTGTGTTCCGCCGATAAATAATAATGTATAGATAGCTAGAGAGCTAGCGCAAAGCTACCTGTATGTATTTGACCAGAC
>CAJQZN010021965.1:3692-18386 GCA_907164685.1 Colias eurytheme
CGAAGTACACCTTCAGGTCACTCCATCAAGTCCGGAGGTAAGGTCTCGACATAACTAACAAAACGAGCCTAAACTCGACACATCTAGTTCTACTCGTATAATAGTTCCAGAATAGTTCCAGAAGAATAATAGTTCCGAAGTACACTTTGGCATGTACTTGTTTACCAATCAATCACTGTCCCATGAAATTAGGTAAATGGTATCTACTTTTGTGACCATTCAACGTTACAAACAAATCAAAGTAAATTAAAAAAAAAAACATGGCAATAAAAATAAGTTCAATTATCAAGTCGTGTCAGTTTAGTCATAATTTCGTCGTTTCTCGCATTTCGCTGTGTGTGTGAGCCGTGCACGTGTAGTAGTGAGACTCAAAACGTAAAATTGATGCGCGTCAATTTGTATATGCGTCCTTAAGGTTATGCTATCCATAAAACGGGTTATGTCTACAATCGTCCATTTTAACAATGCGAGATTTAAAGATAAAACAACAAAATATTAATAAATATTATTATAACTTAAATAAACAAACTGAAAATTGATTCAGTTGAATAATTCCATATAGAAAAACTTTTAAATGCATACAATAACAAAATGCGACACTCTTTTCAGAATTAATATGAAGTTCATTTTCGCGTGACACGTTTTGTGATTTTGTCGTATAAAATATCGTTTTCGCAGGTAATTAAAACTAACCAACATGGACTCTGACCGTTGCTGCTGTTAATTATTATTTCAATAACGTTATTAGGGGTCACAGGGGAAATATGGGACAGTCTATGTACGATACTGAATTTTCATTTGTGTCAGTACAATTTTAAGTGATGTTTAAATATGTAATCGAGTCATATAATGAAATATTTTGGTATCAGGGTACAGTTGATGAAAACCGCTCTAAAATTATTGCTACTACAACATGGTTCGTTATTTTGCACTATAACAGACAAGTTGTTAATTGCACCCCTTTGATGAAATTTGCAACCGCATTTTCAACTCAATGTTTTAATGTCACGCGGAAACAATGGATGTGGTTAAATGCAGAATAAGTTATGGCTCATTTTAATTTGGCACATAAATCTTTCTATACAAAAAGGTCAATGAACCTAGATTTAGATCTATGTTCAGTATTAAGATAGTGTTTTAAACTTGGTATATAAACAAGCAACTAGTAGAGTTTATATTAATTGTAAAATAAAAATTATAAGTTGGAAGTTGGAATAACATAATAACAAGAAACGAAAGAATGTAAGAAAAAGTTTCAAAACAAAATTGCCTTCTTGTAGGTATTGTTTGCGAAAAACAAAAGTCTTTCTACTCGAAAACGTGAGTAACCCTTAAAGTTAGCGAGTGGTTTCGAGGGACTTCCTGGCACGTTATGGCGATTTCGAGTTATGGGTAAACAGAAGCCTTCAGTTTCCAACTTAAAGGGTGAATGTTGAAACACGTGATCAACGCAGGAGTGGGTTAGAGCACGTGCCCACGTGACGCAAGTCACGGCAAGTCTCTGACGGCTACCTTGTCGCTAAGCGACTCACAGTTATCGAGAAATTACAAATTAACGTAGTTCTTGATTGACTTCTCTCGATTGACGCAGAGTTCAATATAGACTTTAATGATGGAAACTTTAACAAAGTTTGTTATTAAGAAAAAGGTAAAGGGGTTTTTACATTCAAATCTTTTTGTTGAAATAAAGATTTTGAATAATGTTCTTTGGCACACAAAATGTCTATATTAGGATCGTTTATTACGCAGTATGCTGATTTATTGGTTATAAACTCACACAATGCGTATTCGATAATAACAGTGAAATGTTTCCGTATAATTTGGTAGAAGCGGACGGGCCCACGTTTATTGCACGAAATAATAAAACATGCGACATGACGACACAGCGACGACGTCTTCACGACGAAACGGACATAATCTCGTTACGATGTCATAACAAAGAGATTTGTAAGCATGAACTTTATGGTCTGTGTCCAACGAGCTAAAATTTAATTTTCTGAAATAATCTGTCAGCGTGCCATTAAAATTACTCGTCCGTACTCTCCGCCCTACACCGAGTTACATTTTATGTAGCGCCCAAGATGTTCAAACTTAAAAGTGGAGGAATAACACGAATAAAATATAATTTTATTTCTTACGTTAATTTGACGAGAGGAGAAAAGCGCCGAAGTATTGTATTTTACCACTTCTCTACACGAGTAAGATTTTTTTATTATGACAATTCATTTCACGATCGAAAGGGGAATTAGCATAAAAATAATAAAATGTCAGCGGGATGTAGTCCCCTGTGGCGTGCTAGGAACCTCCCGATACCAATCGCCTGTCAAAACGAATGTCAACCTCATGGACGTATGGACGTGCTATCTCATTTCGCGTAAGAATTGAAATGAGGTGATTGGAAATATCGATCGATTAGTATACAGAAAGAATAGACAGAAGATATATAGAATTGAAACATAAAACTTGGTTACATACTTTTTGAAACTTTATATTATAATTTATCAAATTTTATATTGGATAGAATTTATCAATTAATCATATGCATATCTCTATTAGTTGTTGGATGCATAACTTTAAGTATTAACGCGAGGGCTATAACCATTGACTGCACCAAATTATACGTATGTAGGAGTATTTCATTGAAATCCTCGTCTCCCACGGCGACGCTGCACTCGCCTCGCGCCGTATATTGTAGATAAGCGACGTGGCAATAGGCATTGATGTGCACTGGGGACTCAATAGTAGTCTATCTCTCGATTCTTTGATGGAGAAAGGGATTTAATGCAACTCTTTCAATGAAGGATACGCTGCTCTCCAGACGATATCTCGATTTGAAATTATACTAATTTTCCATACGATGTAACTTCTTTGAATGCAATATGTCTGGCGGATGGACGAATAACGTCTATCATTTAAATTACTTCAAGTATGTAATAGTAATGATCAATTATTATAAATATATATTATCTGAGGAAACATAATTTTGAAATGGTTTTTTTTTTATTTTATAATGAATGTGTTTGAAATTGATTGCCATATACATTTAGTATACTTACATGTGAAATTGAGCTAGAGTCGAGCAAAGGACAGGCAACAATGAAACGTGAAGGTGTCAGATCCTAATTGCCCTTTATCGACATGTTTCACTAATAGCTCCTTTGAATGTAGGCGGCCGAAGACCCCAGATGCTTCATGGAATTTATCGAATTTTCTTGAAATACGGTACGATATCTTTAGGTAAATACGTTACCTTTACTTTGATGTCAGGTATATTTTAATACAACTATTTTTTATCTATGTTTGTCGAAGGTAAAGATTAGAAATATATTATTTTTTCAACTACCAATGGTAACATAATATTAAAGCGCAAATTTTTCTTTTTAGGCCGACACTAGAACATATGAATTGGAGATATACGACGAGTTTGTACGTCTGGTCCAACGCTGGAAGGTAGAATTAAGCCGAGAGTAACTTTGTTATGACGTTAATAGCTTATTACCGCTCGCTCGCTACGTACGGACATTTTCCGCCATGGAATTGTTGCAAAATTGAAACGATATTAATTCAGTAACACGATTGCATTGGCGATCAGAGTTAGCACTTTTTGATATTCATAACCGTATCGTGACTGCGGTTCTGATTCGTGTCCAATATCGCAAAATATCAGTATTATAACAATGAAATGAAGCTGCGGTTCTGTACTGAATACAAGACAAACAGCGAATTTACGTGCCATTAAAAAAACAATGAAACCGCATGCTGTTTATTCGCAATTTTAAACAGTCGGTCATTTTGGGTTGATTTATATTTAATACGTTTCAATAAGCAATATTATTAAGTTGAATTATGTATGTAGTTCAGTGTTCATCGATACAGATGTTTATTTTTATTGCGAATATATTATGAACTGTAGTTCTGGTGTTTTAAATATTACGAATTCGTTTAAATTAAAATATAGAAAGATGGCTTGGAAAGGCGAGTAATAACTTTTTAAATTAAAGCAGCGACGACGACGAGTGCAATATAAGTGGATATAGATAAGTTTCAAATGGTTATAGTCTTACATGAAGCATCGTGGGGATCTAGTTAAAGACACGGGTAGTTAGAACTTTTATATGAGTTGGCTCAACTGAAAGAGATATAATTGGAAACTTGAGGCGTCTGCTGTGAGAACCTTGAAGGGCGTGGCTGTGTAGAGCGGTAAAGATGAAAGAGTAAATTAATTTATCGATAATTTATTAATTTCATTATGATCTTGTGCTTGCAAAATAAATGAGATTTACATTCCAATTGTAATTTATAACTTATGCATAAATACGCTACAGTTAAGTATGACAATATTAAGAAGAGTGAGCTAGTAGTGTCATGGATGCTTAAGCTATTTGCTTCTTCATTTTCGCTGGTCATAAATTTGCAAAATTACTGTGAAAATATGCGGTTGGAACATCCCCAACTAGTCTTTACTTAAGACGCTCTTTTGTCGACAACATAGCTATTTAGAGAAAATAGTCGCATTACTTATATTTTCATTTTGTATAATATTTACTTCAGTTCATTCATTTTAAGAAAAATAGTTCTTTTTTCGCTAACTACTGTTAAATAAAATACATCCTATCCCACCACTATAATAATGCTATCTCTTAATTCAGGAAATGTTTTTCAAGAAAGTTAAAATATTAGCTAGATTAATTATAATAATTGATAGATTAAAAGTTAGAAATGATATTTTTATCCATTGCATTATCTATACTGATAATAAATTCATATAGAGTTTCTATGTACCAACCAGAAACTAATATTTTAGATTAAACTAAATTAATAATTTATAAAAAAATCTATGAATTAGATTTTTTAAAATTATATATTCCTAAATAGGCACTTACATTGTCTGTTCGTTGTTTATTCTCCCATTACCCTATCAACTAAGTCAATGTTACTGTTTGATGTGACCGCTGATGCAGCCAGAGTGCGGAGTGTCAGGTTATTTTTACAGCTCCTTCGACATCCAGCGCTAAAAGCGTTTGTCTTGAATTGTTAAAGTGCCAATTCAAGTTTTAGAGCAAAGGGCGCAACTCAGAACGTTAGACACTGTAACAAAGTTTTGTCTCTGAAAAGAACTATCGTCGACTGCCATTGTCTATTCATTACTTTTAAGTTTTGTTGCACGATTGAGATTAGAAATGTTTTTTTTTGGATTTGGAAAACATTCGTATAAACTTTAAGACAGTAAAGAACATACGAACATATTTGTTTATGATTTAGAAGACTTTCTATTAATACACGTTGGAGACAATTTGCTTTATAAATGAAATGAGATGAAATAAGCACACTAATCAGTATTCGAATGGCGTGAAGGCGGTCGATAGGTCGGAAATGACAAACCGATTAAGTCGTAGGTCTCTGCTTCCGCGCCCCGAGATATATCCGGCGGATTCAGGTGAAATAGCTTCCCGTGTCACTCTCGACGCATCGCAACAATGTCCAAGTAGGCCGATCAATTAGATTCAAGAACCGATGAAAAATAATCCCCCCATCGTCTACACTGAGTTTCAGCTCGCTTCATTAGAATTGAAATTCCCACGGTTCATTAGGATTCCCCGGAATTCTCGACGTTCATTAGAAATACTCTGGCGAAGTGGACCCGGGACGTAAATAAGTGATTAACGCAGTTGGGATTGTTTTCAGGGGAGCGCCGGTGCCAGCGCTGCAAGTCCGGGTAAACTCTTGATACATTTAAAATGAGTCTCGCTGCTCGCGTCACTAATTTTTCATGAGATTACTTATGCTTGAGACAGTTCTTACCTCCTTTTATAACGTATTTTTGTAAAATATTACCGAAGCCCGTTTATTAATATCCGTTTTTATCGTCATTCGGTTGTCGGCGAGTTGAAAGCGTTGATCGTAGTTACTGGCACTTTTAAGCTGAATTTTATTACATTCCCTTGAAAGGAGGTAAACGTAATCCGCGTGGTACATCTATGCAAAATATGAAAGGTATATTTCAATATCGTCGCCGTCACCTCGAAGTGATTTTTCTTACTTTTTACACTAACTTATACATTTTCTTGAGATTAATTTTAGGTAATAAATCAAGCTTAGGAGCTGTTTTGTATACAATGTTTGTAAGTGGTTTTTCGTTGAAATGATAGTGCTTTATTTTTATAGACAGCAGAAAATTTTGTTCAGTTATAGGCGTATATAAATGTTTAATGTTAAAAAAAATAGTTAATTAAAAAATATTGATATCAATCATTTATCGATAGAATTACGTTTGTATTTTGAAATACTTGTAAGTATACTATGATATATAAACATAATAGATACTGCATAAACATAGTTATGTTTTTTACAACCATACTTGCAAGTTACTTTATACATAAGGTTTATGATATAATAATTTCTTCAATGCAGTAACTGCATTATTTTCCAAGTTAAAGTTGCTCGTTAATTCAGCTTTAAAGAATCAGTCTGTAAATCAAATCTGAACGTTACAAGATAGAACGACTTCTAGAACTTTGAACTTTTATATTTTTATTGCGGGCAGCGATACGATAATCCTGTTTTTACAATTTTCCAGTTCGTTCTAAGCTGGTGTTACGTAAAGGAGTATTATCTCGAGTGCAGGGTGCAAAGCTCTGGAGGACACTGCTCCGGGGTGCTTGCCCGCAAGCTCTTTGTTCTTTGGCTCTTGTTCTGTCCTAATATTTTACTACTGCCCTGATTGTTCTGCATGTATTGCAGCGTTTTTAATATTAAATGATGCAATAGTTGCGAACATTTTAGAACACGGTACTATTGGTACATTCTCAGTTAGAATTCAGGTGGCTCTTTCACATAATTGTTGCATTGGTTAATACGATTACGAGTACGATTAGTACGATTAGTACGACGAGTTAGTACGAGTATTTAAGAATACACAGATAAACCGGGCATTAGCTTTAGTTTTTAAAGTTAAAGTTTTTATTTTGTATACTAAAACAATTGTTGTTCACAACTTCATTTTCCGAATAAGATTTTCGGAAGAAGATTCAATAAACAAATGTTGTGATTCAATTATTTTTATGAAATCTACATGAAAGGTCAACGTTTGAACTAGGAGTGGTAGAGTTCAATCCAGAGGTCGCCGCAACGTCGGTACTCGGTCGTAGTCCCTCAGATATAGTACTATTGTTATGTGATATTATGCATTTGATATTATCTTGCTCTTTTATTTGTGAAACGAATCGTCTACCCTGAATGTTATTTTTCAATTTACATTTCATATAACTTCACTGATTCTACTTTATTTGCACAAATCATATATTATATTGCATCTTCTCGATATGGGTTTAAGTAGATTGTTTTGCAAAGTATGAGAGAAATTCATCCTGTAACGTACAGTGTAACGTTTAACTAAAATTTATCCTCATTTAACTTGAAACCATTAAATTCTGGAATGAAAATGTATGAAATGACCGAAGAATATTGTTTTAGGGTACTTCGTTTTTAACACGTATTCGTTAAGTTTTTCAGTTTGTAGGCGCCTGCTCAGCGATGTTATTTAAATTAAGTCCCACGTTTCAAAGCGAACCTCATTTGCGTTTACAAAAGTGCAGATCATATTTTTTCTTCAGTGTGTTCGAATTGAAAGCGGTGTAATATTCTTTTTTGTCTAGAAACGTGCGCCGCGCGAGGCACAAAGCCGCTCAGTTTTATATTCGATGCTTCACTCACGTGGAAAGGGAAGAAAAGAAATGTTAATTAAGAGCCACTGAGCAAAATTGATATCATCGAGAGCGGGCCTCGGACGTATTGTGAACGAAGTGCAACTTCAACGCTGGGCTTCATTTGAAAGTGATTAATTTTTGTAACAGGTTTGTCCTTTTGACCTTTTCACATTTACACAACATAATGATAGATTAATTAATTATAAAATGAAGTTATTATTATAATCCTGATTGCTTGTAGCTGTAATTTATTGCCTGAGGGATTTTATTAACATTTTAATTTAGATAAAATTAGTTTTGAATTATGTGAAGCTAACGTGGAAATTATTCAATATACTGATAATGGTGTGCCATGCGTCGGTTACATCTCTACGTTATGCCAAACGAGCATGAAATGTACAACTCATTTACACACAACATGGTTGGCATATTTAGGCAGTGGACCGCGAGCGGCGAGCCACGGACGCAGTATTTGGCAGGGCCAGCGCTAACACAGCCGGCTCTCTAAACTAAACAACTCGTAAAAGTGTAAAAGTCGTAACGATAGCGGTAGAGAGCCGCCTAATATGAGCGGCGGCTGGAGCCGCGCCAGTAGCGCTCATTATCAGATGGGACATTCCGCGCAACCCCTTCGTTTTACGATTGGTCTCTAATTACAACGGTGCTCAAGGCGGCACGTTTTTTTGGTTCATATGAGTTCTGGATGGAATACATTGCCAAATAGATATTATATTTATCGGCCGCCAAACCGATTATGCATTTCGAATGCAACATATCGGTCGGTTCAGACTTCAGTAACAATTATATACTTGGAGCGAGGGATGAAAAAGTCTCGGGAATTTTGTCGAGAGTCGCAATAACGCCGTGTTCTGGTTTACGAGAGGATGCTGATAAAGCCTGGGCTAAGCGAACTGCGGGTCGCCTTACGACGTGTCGCCAATTTATGGTGTGCGATAAGCAGTTTGTTTAGCCTTAAACTACGAAGAGTTGCGAATGCAAAATCCCAAAATGGTAAATATTTTTCTTGTGAATAAATTTTCTTAGAAACGAAACATCAGTAGAGTAAAACAATTTCATTAAATAAATAGCAATTTCTCTTATCGGTTGTTATTTTGCTAATACTTGTGCATTTACGACCAATCGAAACTACGGATTTAGTTTCAATTGGTGACGCAATATTGCTCCGATAGGAGTGCACGGGATTACGGTCTAGATGAATTCTCCTGTAGACTGGTATTTCGGTCTAACCATAGTATATATAACACATTCAAGATGCTGGTTTGTATCCAATCGGCAGCGGAATAACTGGAATTACATGGAATCGATCGATGAATATTAGTATGCCACGCTTGTTCGCCACTGGAATGAGTTGGCATCACGTAGATTGATGTCCTTGCCACGTCAAAATGCAAATAGCACGAATACAATATTCCATCGAAAACTTGAAATGAAAAACATTTGTGTTTCTTCATTATTAATAACTACTTCGGATAGTTGCGTATTTAATGCCGATAAGAAAATGTAGGTATATTAATATTATGTCGCTTGTTTTACACAAATGATTGAGTGGGTATTACATCAATATTATAAACCTATTTCAGAGGAAATCGCGCGATGAAAGATGGGGTCTTTTTGTTGGTAATTCAAAATATAGAGCGTGACGAGCATAGAGTATGCGGGAGTAAATATAGCGCATAATCCAGCTATATTGATGTAGGGACAAGATATGAATTCGGGTATTGCGTAATTTGAGGTGCTTAATTAATTTACAATGCTATTATCATATGTATATGAGGACTTCATAAACGTTATGATATCTTTAATAATGTTTGCTCGAAGAAGTTTTATAGTTTAAAGCATTAAATTAATATATAATTTAAAGGCGTGGTGTCCTGTCGCACTACAGGGTTTCGGGCAGCCCCTCACTGGGGACCGTCAACTCAATCTTGCCCCATTACGCGCGACAAATTGGAAAAATATTCAATTACACCACGCTTGCTATTGGATTATATCTAGGCAAATTACAATTTCGCTTTGGGGAAGTCACATTGCTTTAAGTAACTAAAACGCCGCGGGAGTCAATTAATTTACGTATGCGTTATCTTGGATTTTATCAATTTGTTCATCTAGTTAATAAATAAGAACTACACAACATTACAATCATCAAAGTCGGGAAAGGAGAAGAAAATCGTAAATCTTCGAACTGAAAAACATTGTCGTTTATACTGCACATAAATATTTGTGGCTATAGATAAACATGTTCACCAAATAAAATATAAAATATCATTATCCTGTATCGTTTGAAATAACTTTGCAGTTTTCTTATATAAAGACATTTTAACACTTTATTTCAGCAGTCACTGTAAACTAAGATTTACGCTAACCCTATCCTTTTACTTAAGTAATATTGCTATAAACGGGTTCCAGCGTTGTTGCTCCCTCGGCGAACGTTGAGCTGACCGGTATTCTCAATTTATTCAGGGCATGCAGCGACATACGTTTTGTTACTAAGACTCTACGTTAAATCTAATTCTTGACAATTGCGCTTCAGCATGTTTTAAGAAGTTTAGAAACTTTTCTTTCACAACAAATACAATTTGAAGTCGAAGACAACGTGATATCTCGTAGCTGAATAGTGTTATTTACAAAATGACAGTTTCGAATTCTGCGTACACTTATCTCGATTTCAATTTGGAAATATTAATAACAATAACAATTGTAATAAACTATAATAAGTGTTCATTAAAATTAATGAAAACGTGAATTTGTGAGCCAAGATAAGAATAAATGTTTTAGGCGCTTAATATTACTGTTTAGACGTCGATTATTCGAAGAAAAAAATAATAGGTTATTTTAAATAGTAAAGCAAGTGAGCGTAAAAATGACTTAGCTGTACGAGTAATTGGCAATTAATCACCGGCGTTTTCTATTTCAGCCGGCGACCATCGCAGTCGTCGTTAACGAGATTGAGACTACCGTGTGTGCTAATAACTGGATATAACATTTAATAGCTAAGAAGCGGAAAATGTACTGAAAGTGGTTTAATAAAAACGTATTTATGACAATGTATCTATATTGTTGTCTATATGATATCTTTTAGAATAAATTAATAGGGATACTATAAGTAAGAGAGCGGTGACTATAAGTAGGTTTATGACCATACAGGTAAAGATAAACCATAAAATAAACAAATTGGGTATTTAGAACGTGCGGAGTTGTTCACAAATCGGCGTTCCCTCGCCTCTCAGCACCCACTTTACACAGATCGCTATCTTTATAACGTAATTAAGCAAATTTCGAACTCGTCTCGCTCCATCTCCAAAATAATAAGAGTAAGAGCTTAGATAACCCGCGATTTAATGTAATTTCATGTTATTTTCCCATCTATCCTTCTTAATTGAGAAATTTATCGCGGCAATATCATTCGACGTGTGATATTGAGTGCGATGTTCATTAAATTCTAGTAAATTTAAGGGCATATAATAAATACAATAACTATTTAAGTAATAAAGTCAAATCAATCGTATTATCTCTATATTGCGTGTTGTATAAAATCGTATTAAAAGAGAACAATAAACAAGACGCATGCTAACAAGCACTGATAAAATAATATTATATTGACAGAATACGTAGAAAATGTATGAATGTTGGGAATAACAAATCATTAATAATAGGAATATCGACGTTTCACAACACGATTGACGTCAAACGCTGTTTAAAGATGTGTCCAGCGGACAAATCGATCTTTTGAAGTGATTTATATCGATGTATTGGTTTATTCCAAACTGTTCGGGCTGAGCGAAGTGGATTGCACGACACCTTTCAAATAAATTGTCTTGAGACCGGCGAGACGGTAAACAACTATACCTCATGCAGATTCAACTAAAACACACCTTCTTTTCCTCAAGGACTCCTCGAATTGCTCTTACCTTATGCGAAAAGCGCTATTTCTGCCCTCTTTGTTTAATCTACAAAGTAGACTTGAATTACGTTGCGGTGGATTTATTGAAGCCAGCAGGAAAAACAAGTTACGTATTACCTTTCTATTACGAACAGGTGCAAGTTATTTCTCGAGGTACAGCCGGGAATTCTTATGCATGTTATTAGTTGAGAAGGCTAATAATTTACCTTTCACCGTGTTTGATTGGTTTTGTTTGTTGGAAACTGGAAAGCTTTGCAAAGTTGAATAATTAACACTTTGGAATGAGTGACACCCCTCGATCTGAGCAAACTAGTTGATTAATTACTGGATAGCAGAGTCGAGCAACAAAGCTCGATTGTCGGCAACAAAATTAAACCGCAACGAATATGCTCGAAACGTATTCAATATATGAGCTGCATCTGATAAACTTCTCTGAAATCGAACTGCAACTTCTAGAAATAATGTAGTTGCTAATTTTGTACTGTAATAAGTAACGTTTTATAAATTTATGTTTAATACTTATAAATGAATGGGTCTTAATTTGATTACAACAAATATAATCATGCATTTAATGGCTTGATAGATATGAAATACAATAATACATGATTCAAATAATTTTAAATTGTCTCACATAATAACCGAATACACCGTTTTTATATTAAGGAAAATCTCATCAGTACATTAAGCGTTGAGCGGATACGCCTATACCTACGACGTAGAGCCGTCTACCCGTATCTGTTAAGCTGCGTAGGCTTGTACTTGGCACCCGCTACGAATGTAGAGTTGCCAGCGGGCTCGATAAGCCATCGCTACTAATAGACAGATGGTAAGACAATGTGTATCTTAGAGCGAATTTATACAAACCCTATGTACTCTGTAATCGTTAAATAGTTTTCTATTTCTACTTTGAAAACGAAACTCATATTCTCTTTATTAGGTATGTACGTTGGGTTATGCACTTCCCAGCTAAATTAATGATAGTAATAAAAATTGAAATTTCGTCAGCGATATTGTTCACAATGAGTTGGATTCGAGCACTAGGTTAAAAATAAACTAGAACAATAGTAAATCTGTATGGGCTATGTGAGGTCATTCAGTTGCAGCTATCAAGAGCATTCCGAATGCAAAGCGGCCAGGTGTGACGAAGAGATAATGGTGTCTTGACAATTGTGCATTTCATTGACCGATAACGACTCAGGATAATGTGGGATAGGTTTGTATCGAATTGTTTGATGCATGCGCTTAAAGCTTCGCCATTTCAGTTATCAATTTATCATTTAGGATAAACAATCATTATCATGGTAGTAATTGAATGTGATATACATTATTAGGTATTCTGAGACGATAGTTCGTTTTAAAATTTGATTGAATTTACAAAAATTTCAATATGATGCAATACAACACGTGATATATATATTACACAGCTCAACAAAAAAACAATTTTTTTTGTTGCCCTGGATATTTCTACAGATTTATATATTTAAAGTACCCAGTTTACGAATGTAATCATTAAAATTATTTAATTGGCTCTAGTTTTTTTTAATTTGGATTTTTATATATTAAATTTTCTTACGGCCCTTCAGAATACGGGTTACTAATAAGTGTTTATTTTTTTGGTGAATTACGTTTTCTGCACATTTCTTCGCTCAGACATAACCCTATTCTATAAAACTGACTGTAGAATATCAGAATAATAAATGGTTTCTGTAAAAAATCATTTTTAAGAACAACAATGTTCGGTTTGTATTGAGTTGAAGAAACCCAGTAGCACTTGGTCAGCAAAGTGGATAGGTATACGAAATTCCCTTGATGTTTTTATTAATAGAATTAGACAAAGCAAATTCATTAGGAATAATTAATAAATATGAAAATTTAGGCCTTTGAGGGAATCTAGAAGTATAAGAGAATACCCGACGGCCCTACAGGACGGGCGTGTCGAAAATTCATAAAAGATGAAAATTTAAAAAATTTTATAACTGATGCTGAATGTAAATTATGGAGAGATATAGTATTGGTTAATTTAAGGTAAATTTAAAACACCAAATTATAAAGAAATTGCACAACAGTTGTTAAAAAACTTCATTATTTTATGAGCAAATACGAACATAAAGCTACACTTTCCCCACAGTCTCCTGGATAGATGTCCAGTAAATCTGCAAAATTTCTGTGAGAAACAAGAAGAACGCATCGAAAAAGAAGTAAAAATTATGGAATAAAGGTATCAGGGTATATGGGACCGTCACATGATGGCAGATTACTGATGGTCCATAACAAAACTATTGTCCCAAAATTAACTAAGAAGAGAAGCTTATAAAATCTATTTCCTTGTACTATTTCATAAGTTTTAATGATTTTTCCCTATTTTTAAATCCATTTGAATTAATTAAATACTAAAACAAAACAATAAATAAAACTTTGTAATAAATAAATGATGTTAAACAAATATAGTACCTTCTATTTCATACTGCGTTTTAGTCTAATAAGAAAATTAGGATTAAAAAAAAACTAGAGCCAATCTACCAAAACCATTAATAGTTTTATATATAATATGCATTAAATTACTCGAAACCACTTTCACATCCAGGGCAACAAAATCATTGTTGACCAGTGTTATAATAAATTGTTGATAAAATTGACAAGCTAGTTAAACTTTGCGGGAGCGATTTGACTTTTTTAAAAAAATAAAATTAAATTAAAATTAAACTTATTTAATTATTAACTATAACAAGTGGACGATTTGGAGTCACAAATGTTAATGCCAGAATTACATGCAATGATACAATCGATACCTTATTGCGAAATAAATGTTTTTCAATAACTGCAACGCTTATGCTAAATTGCAAGAACTCTCCGGTGGTCTTGCTGAGGCCAGCGGAAAGCTATTGCTCAACCTAACACAGAGGGTTGGGGTGGATGCGTAACTCCTCCCTCCTTAAGTGCGAAATTATCGGTTTGTTCATTTTTAATAACTATCCGATGATTTCGCAGACATGTTACATTTAATATCTTATAACGAAGTAAGTAAAGTAAAAATAGAATTACAAGTACAAAGATTAAAAATAGAGA
>CAJQZN010021976.1:7950-20773 GCA_907164685.1 Colias eurytheme
GCGTGTGATGGCGTGTGATGGCGTGTGATGGCGTGTGATGGCGTGTGGTAGCGTGTGATGGCGTGTGATGGCGTGTGGTAGCGTGTGCTGGCGTGTGGTGACGTGTGGTAGCGTGTAGTGGCGTGTGATTGCATGTGATGGCGTGTAGTTGCGTTTTATGTTAGTGTTCAATGTTTTGTGATTGTGCGTGATCACCATCAATGTATACAATTGATTGCTACATGACAGTGCGGTAATGTCGTAGCTTTACTATGTGACGAAGCGACTTGTAAGTGTACAGTCAGATAGTATGTGATACTATGAAATTTTTACGATATAACGTGTATGTAACAGTGCATGTGTATGTATTAGTGTTTCTTACCTAGATACAGTCCATTAGTGCCCACCGGTGTGCCGGTTAGCGCTCGTCCCGTGGGCGTGGTCACTGTGACCGTGGGCGTGGCCGGCACATTACTATTTTTCTTCTCGAACATCGTCTCGATCTTATCTTGTGTGGTCGCCGCTTTCTTCTTGGCCACCTTCTTCTTTTTCGCCTGCTTCTTTTTGCGGTTCACCCATGGTTCTGTGAATGGAAGGTAAAATCAATATATCAGCAAATAAGTGTGAGAAATAGAGGGTAACATAGAAAATTATAAATTGCCTAAAAATTGTTACACTATATGAAGAAAATTGATATTTAAGAAATCGCTAGAGCACGAAAGAAAAATATTAAGAACGAGGTAAAAATGAAATATCCTATAAATAAATAGTTTTTATAGAAAGAAAAACAGTTTAAATCAAATCTTCAAAATAAATTATGAAACCGACCGAAAACTACTTTTAAACAGCATATTAACATTTAATATGCCAAGAAAACCTATTCCCAACCAAATATAAACCGTATATCACATTTCAAAAGAAACCAATTTGTCCTACAAATTATTATATCATGGAACGAGACCTCGATTTAATATCGTAGTTACAGGCATTGAAATCACAAGCTCCAGCCCGTATCGATCTGATATCGGCCCCCGGATGGCCCCTACGCACCACCCACGGCCCGGGGCTTATTTAGCGAGCATTTCATAAATATATCAACATATTAATATTATTGATGTCCGTCTTGTCCGTCTGTTAGTTATGCTTTTAATGTTACATGCAAGTATCACGTTCTGTCTGTCAAGTTTTCACGGTTAAAATAAAAACGAACGTTTTGCATGAAATGTTTAAAGAAAGTAGGTGAAAATCACAGAATAGACAAATTTTTAGTAAAGATCAACCTTAAGATTTGAATAAGGGAAAGTTTTTGCTGTAATTTTGTGAGCCAGTAAAACCGCGGGATACAGCTAGTCAGTGATATTTTCAATTTGTAAATTTGTTATGCGAAATAAGATTTCCATTGAAAGAAGATATTATGTTACGGGCATGATTACATTTCAGCATTGGATGAAATTCATGTATGCTTCGTTGGTATATTCAATTACTGACATGGTCAGCTATTTTAGTTGACTACTGAAAAAAAGAATTACTTCAAAATTACGCAAATTGTAATAATTGGTAGCTATTTTTGGGTCATGCTAATTATGGTGTAACTGATAGTGCCCATGTTAGTATTGGGTACGTGAAATTTTCATAGTAAAGAATAGGTGTTAGTGTTAATGATGCTGTTAGTGTTAGTGTCAATGCTAGTGTTAGTGTTGTTGCTGTTTCTCTCACCATCATCACAATCACTGCCACTGCGGAAGGGGTTCGAGTCGCTCATATCAGAGTCACTCCGTCTTTCCTCCTCCGAGTCTATCTCTGCGTCGAGCTCATCGTCGGAGCCGCGCACGAACTCGTCGCTCGACGAGCCGCCGCGTAAACGCTTCGCTGCTATGTTAGCTTGTTGTCGTGATGTTACTGCACACGTTACAATGGTTTAATAAGGATTTATAGGTTGATATTGGACAAATATATTAATGTAATTTTTATTTTTTACGGTTTTTAAACCTAGTTTAATGATATTGTGTTTTATCCCAGTTTTATCCTGCAACTGGTTCCTTGGAAGAAATTATCATCTTATATCCTGATCTGGTAAAACTTTATATGTGTATTGTACACATATTATAATGAATAAATAAAACTGCAGAATTCGTGAAACAATTATAGAGATCGAACTAAACGAACTAATAGAAAATAGGATTATCCCTGCACATATAAGTTATAACAGATTCCAAACAATTTACTAATGTAAATTGTCGTGTACAATTTTTCCAAGAATTAAAATGCGTTTAAGAAAAATTATTCGACATTGTTGAATCTAAAATCCCCTTACAAAAAACTTTCACTTAAACTTGTTGCTAATCCTATCACATTTACCCGTAATTTACCAACTTAATACACTCACATTTCCTCTTAGAAGTGTTCGCATCGTCGTCCGTGCCGTTCTTTCCATTCACTATAGGCGGTAATATGGACAGCGGTTTGCTCTTCGGCTCCAAACCGAGCAGCCGATTGATTCGCTCCCTGTCCGGCGCTGGGAAGTGCTTCTCTACTAGCGTTTGGAACACGCCCCTGGTGAATGAAAACAAATCATTGTAATAATAATAATTAACTTAATTGTAGACACCGATTCTGGAAAGGTGTACAGTTTGAATTTTTCAGTTTAAAGTGGGATAAAATCGAGTCTTAAGGAATCGGTTACATAAAAAACTTACAGGTGAAGCTAATCTTCTTATATATAAAATTCTCGTGTCACAATGTTAGTCTGCATACTCCTCCGAAACGGGTGGACCGATTCTCATGAAATTTTCTGTGCATATCGGGTAAGTCTGAGAATCGGACAACATCTATTTTTCATATGTACCACGGGCGAAGCCGGGGCGGACCGCTAGTTTAATATAAAATCCTGTTAAAATAGTAACTAGCTGGTACACACAGCTTCGTATGTCAAGGAAATTCACAAAAAACCGTTGCTTATAAAACAGAAAGGACGTATGAAAAAATTAATTTTTGTACTATGTATTTTATTTGTCTTGGTGAACTACAATTAGAAAAACATCTATAAAAAAGTACAAATTCATTCCTTTTTCTCTTGTTCGTGATATCTAACGTGTACTGATGAATTCATTTCACAAATTTTTCGCTTTCGATTTAACCCATTGAGCCCCGAACGGCCCGATCGGTCCACGACACAATAGATTAGTGTCTGTGATTCCGGGGCCTGAGTTGTTAAGAAATTTTCGGGAAAAATTAAGAAAAGTGAACTGCTTTTTAACACTATTCGCACGAAGAAAGGTCACCGTCTAACGAATCAGCTAACTATGACAATAAAGTTTGGTATTTTTGTTAGTAAGTCTCTCTAATCCCCATAACCCGTTGGTCCACTGCGTACGGAACACCCTGTATATACAAAAGTATTTTGCTGTTTGTTAAGACGAATATTATAACATTAAGAAATAAAACATTTTAAGGTATTTTAAACGCGGAATGTTCATTGTATAACTACTTCTTTAGGGCAAAAACATAAAAATTATTTTTTATCCCGTTTACCAGTCTTAAAAATAGAACCACATGTTTCATAGATTCTATTGTATAAGCAACAAGTTGAAAATGGTAAAAAAATATTCGCGAAAGCTCATTCTGTCCGGAATTATACCTACAAAAATTCTTTAAGAGGACAAAACAAAACAACCTGTCGTGGTACTATCTCTACTATTTATTATGTATTTAAATTAAGCTTAACGCGATCAATATTTTATTTAATGAATAAAATATATAAAAAAAAATAATAGATATTAAGTACTAATTGAAAAATATTAAAAATTATTTTGTATTCGAAACGCTCCCGTTGGAAATTTATCATAAAGTAAATCTTTCAACTTTGTTAATTAACAAATTTTTCTCGAACTTCGGTCTTCATTGTGAAATATTGTCGTAAAGATTATTCGCTTCGTGGAAACCTTTCTTATTAATTACTTAAAAAAAACAAGATCGCGCAAGAAAAGAAAAAAAATGTTTCCATTAACTTATTTTTAATATTTATGCTTAGCTAACTGCATCTGTATCATACTATTTCTATACTACTTTTAATCAATTATTCCGCAACGCCGTACAAAAATCATGGAGACAAGGGGAGAAAATCTCTACCTGAACCTTCGAATTCTCATCTGCACTCAGGTGGACAGCTTACAAGTGACGTCATAGTGCTGAATTTTATTATTTTATGCTCTTATATCGTTCTAGATAGGTCACCTAGTGGGTCAAATGACCCATAATTTTTTCAACATGGGCCTGTAGTCTATAAATGCTAAAAAAATATTTATATCTAAGAAGCTGTAAATAAATATTTAGTAAGTGGTCTATTATAATATTCTATTCATAATTTATTGGTCCATATTCTATACGATTGATTTAATTCCCATAATAACATAACTAAAACGCCTACTTATAAAAACAAAAGTTTATGTGCAACATTTTATAATTCATCAATTTAAATTTTCGAACACAGCTTCCGTAGCTAAGTCCTTGTTGGGAGGCGGGGCTGATAGGTTATATAGTTCACAGATACGTTTTCCCGGGCTGAGGTGTTTAGGCACAGGACATGCGCTATGCAAGGCATCATGTTATGATCGATTGCAGTTGCTTTGTTTGCATCGATGTTACATTACAGCTGCACTCCGTGAGCAGACGCGCCGCGAAACGCACGCGAACCCCGTCCGTATTACAACGCATCAGTGATCACTTTTTTTGACTAAAATAAAACTTATCTCCCAACATGTTTACCGAAGAGCAAATCAAAAACTACCTGATGAACATCACCGGCAACGGCGAGTTTCTCAAATTCGAATTTTCATCCGCCGAAAACTTTATCGTCCAAATACGATGCGACATCGAACAAGACAAGCCCCTGGAGTTTTACAGCACCTATATAGACAATTGGATCATGAACTTCTCCCAGTTTACCGCCACCGCGTGGATCGCGCAATGTCGATGCGTGAAAATCAAAACATTGCTTCTGCAGAAAGTTTTCGTTTGCCAATTCGCCGGCAAAGGGGTCGCGGACCGCGGACAGTTGAAATGTAAGGCCCAAATCGAATTTAAAGTTAAACTTATTAACGACAATTCTGATCTTAATTTATTTATTGCTATAACGTCTCAACATTCTCACAACGTCTCTTCCCCCGCACCGTCCTCTGTTATGTCTTACTCCGATGTCGACAATTTGTTTTTTGAGTATTTTGATAACGGATTCGACATAAAAACAGCTAAGATTTTCCACGAACTAACATTACAAGGAAAATATGGAAGTCATTGCCTCGAGGATCCTACTATTAATCCGACAATAGAACACATTACATTTCTACGGAATCAAATGCAAAGCAAGGATATCCAACGCAGTTTTACTGATATTATGGAAGCTAAGAAGGCTTACATAAGAACCTGCGGAGGAGTTCTGACATATTCCAGCTGTCCCGAAATTATAGTGATTATTTCTCCACTAATGAAAAATGTCATAACTCACAATAACATGGAATGCGTGTTCGTAGATACCACCGTAATAAGGATGGGCCTGGTGATAACATACTTGTATGTGTCCAACAAAATTGGAGTGCTGCCAGTCGCTTGCGCAGTTCATACCGAAGACACCAAAACTAATTTAAAAATTGTCTTTCGAGAATTGAAGTCCACAATTGAAACCGTACACTCCAATTTCAATCCTAAAACGTTGATCATCAATGATCTTCCGAACCAGAAGAAAGCTATATCCGTAAACTTTCCGTATTCGAAGATAAATATATCGCGCTGGTCCATTTGCTGCGACATATGGTCTTGGCTCTGCAGTGACGAGCTCGGTCTGGAGAGCCAGCGCCGTTACCGCCTGATGTATGTATTCAAGACATTCGTGTACAAGCGTCCGGAAAATCTGCGGGCGTTCTATGAGAAATTGAGCGAAAGCCAAGCGTTCATCTCCAAGCCGGAATTGCGCAACTATCTCGATGTTCTGTGGCGAAGATCGCACGAGTGGCACTTGAATAGGGATATCAGAATACACGATCTAACCGAACCTTGGATTTGCCTCCTCAAGGAGTTCTTTATGCGTAAATGCAGGAACTTCGATGTCACCATGATGATTGACGTCGTAACTAAGTTGTTGGAAGACTACCAGAAGAATTTGATTTCAAAATATATCGATGGAATGCCAATAATATCCAGCTATACGAATATATTTCACAAATCTGACACGAATCGCCTCGACGACAACTCGTTCCGAATAAAAGTGAACGCGTACGTGGTGCAATGCAATAATACGCCCAATTTGTACTACCTACAGACCGATACCGTTTACTGCGGCTGTACTTCGGCAAAGGAGGGAATACTGTGCGACCATCTCGGCCTTATGTTCAGCAAGAACTTGACAAAGGTGCTCGTCGTGCCTCTGTTGAACAAGCCGGAAATAGAACTTTTGATGAAGGTATCTGGACGTATGCATGAGTATAAAGATAAATGTGAATTATTGAGCGAGGACGAAAGCCCTGGGATAATAATAAGCGTTTTACGCAAAACAGCTCCGGGCACTTGCAGTGCATCAGTGCGTAATACTGGCGCAGAACGCATGCTCTCCAAGGAGGTGAAGAAGAAATTCCTTACAATGAGCACTCGCTTCCAAAAACTGCACACAAATTTCCTCATGAATCCGAACAGTACCAACTTGGTTCTTATAAAGGAACTGGCTAATAATTTCAAGAAAATGTATTCATCCTTCATGACCCCACACAAGAAAACCGAAGAATTAAAGAAAAAGAACAAAAAATGAGTTACTATTGTTAGTACTGGATAGATAATGATAATTTATGTTTTATTGTATTTTTTGCAGATGTATTTTCCAACTACGTAGATAATATAAAATAATGAAAAACTAAGTATATTCTTGTTATTGTATACATGTGACTGTAACTTATTTATGTGATCGCTTCTCTAATATTTTGTAACTATTTTTCTCACTATGTGTTGTGAACCGTCCTCCAAAGGACATTTGTACGTAAGTCTTAAAAATATCGGTGTTAAATGTTGTATTACGAATTTTGAATGGAAATAAATATTATAAATGTGTCATCCGTGTTTTATTTTATATCCCTTTTTAATTAGGATTAAAACCCCATTACTCTTAAGGATTTAATAATTTAAATTTAAAGATAAAGGTTACCGCAAATGTAAAAAAAATATATTTCACGTGGCATATAAATAAAGCCATTTTTTATTACATTATGTGCAAAGCGATTTGATGCAATTTGATTTTAATAATTTAACAAACAAATTTGCAATGCGATTTTTTATTTAATCATTTTAATATACATAATAATACCTGTTAGATCAAGAGCCCACGACGGCCAGACTTTCCTTTCTTTAGGAAAGTTGAAAGTTTCTCTGTATATGTCTCCGATACAGATAAGAACGACCAGCGATTATCAAGTTTGGGTTGTGGTTACTTTGGCAGGAAACAGGTAGTAAAGGTGTATAAAATAGTACCTAACTTTCATTATAGTTTAAAAGCTAAATTTTATATATGTTACTTGGGGACCTATAAAAAGACATTACCTTAAGAGCCAGACAGTTTTTATGGTTCTTACATCTAGCCAGACACATTTAAAAAATAACTAACATATCATCAAATTCACATAACTACCTAAAAGCGTAACAAATATGAAATAACCCACTAAAACATTAGTTAACTATAATTATTAAAAAAATAAAAGTATAATATATAAGGCATAAAGTTATTACTTATCTTTTACGGGGGTTTATGTTGATGAAATTTCACGTATCTCGATGACACAATAAAAAAGTCATCGGGATACGTGAAATTCCATCAATATAAGTCTAAGTAAAAGATAAGTAATAACTTTATTACTTATATATTATACTTTTATTTTTTTTAATAATTATAGTTAACTAATGTTTTTAGTGGGTTATTTCATATTTGTTACGCTTTTAGGTAGTTATGTGAATTTGATGATATGTTAGTTATTTTTTAAATGTGTCTGGCTAGATGTAAGAACCATGAAAACTGTCTGGCTCTTAAGGTAATGTCTTTTTATAGGTCCCCAAGTAACATATATAAAATTTAGCTTTTAAATTATAATGAAAGTTAGGTACTATTTTATACACCTTCACTACCTGTTTCCTGCCAAAGTAACCACAACCCAAACTTGATAATCGCTGGTCGTTCTTATCTGTATAGGAGACATATACAGAGAAACTTTCAACTTTCCGAAAGAAAGGAAAGTCTGGCCGTCGTGGGCTCTTATATTATGTAGATAATAACGAAGTATAAATGTATGTACATAATAAGTTAGGTCTAAACATTTAAAGATTGATTCATTTGAGAAATAATATGATATTTATATTAGGTTTCTTTTCCAATATATGATGTCTTGTAACCTTTGTTAGAATAACCATAACTATCAATTTATTTAACACTCTTGACATTATAAAAACGTTTTACTCTGACGTTTACCACACTGGAAATAATACTGCTTTAAGACATCATATCCCCAGAACAGTAAAGTTCACTTCAACAAGCTATTGATTGTATAGGGAATGTAATTAAAATTTTATACATTTGACATTTGACGACGCGGTTGGAGCAGTGGTAAAGTAACTGCCTACTGAGCCGACGGTTCCGGGTTCGATCCCCGGTCAGGGCAAATATTTGTGTGATGAACTCAATTATTTGTTCTTGGGTTTGGGTGTTATTATCTATACATGTATTTATTAAATATTTTATTTATCGTCGCCTACTACCCACAACACAAGCCTTAATTGAGCTTACTGTGGGACTAGGTCGATTTGTGTAATAATGTCCTATAATATTTATTTATTTATTATAGAAAATTCACTGACCTAGTGAAGGTTGTTTGACATAATATAAAGAAATAGATGTATAAAAATAGACCTATTCTTACCTATTATACTGAATAATAAGGGTTTGCTACCAAAACTTATCAATGTGTGGCGTTACCCGGCAATTTCGACTATGTTCAACCTCTATAAATTCTGGTACAACATAAAGCACAATACCGAAAAAAATATATAAAATAGGATGGTCTTTGATCTTTAATTGCTCGCGAGGACTTTTTTCCAAAGTTAATAGATTTCTAGAAAAAAAATGTTCCGTGGTCATCGATTTTTCCGCAAATACTCTATAAACTTCGTAACCTGCTGACTTAGAGCTCTGAAAATTTTATGTTTAATAAATTATCAGTTACACAACAGTCCCTGACGAGGATATTTTGTTTCACTGATTGGTATCTTTTTAAATACTAAATGCGAGGAAAAAAGAAGGTGCAGCGGGAGAGGTTTGAGATCCGTCAAGTATGGTCAAGGTTATTAGCGCATGTAAAAGCCTTAAATCTTTAGATGAACAAAATTTTAAAGGACATAGAGGATGGAGGCATGTTGATTGACCTAAATTTTAATCATGGCCGATATAACAGTAATACGCAGTATAAGTGCTGGGCGAATTCAGAAATTTTATAAAACACATTCGCAAAATAAATATCGATGAAATATATTTAACATTCGCAATGCAATTATAATAATTTCTGTCTTGAATATAATTTAAATTGTCAAATTAAAAAAAGTTTGATTTTTGGATAAAACGATATTATATTCTGTAATGCGGAATGTAAAATACATTTCTATATATTTTAAAGTTAACGCATTTCTTTTGGTTTGCAATATAAACATTTTGTACCAGATATAAACGATATCACCTTATGTTAGAACCTTCTTGATTGGGAAATGTCAGCACACAATGTTTTTAAGGAAACATTACCCCTCTTATGCTGTTCATCCAAAACGAAGAGTTCCACAAGATATTATGTTATAAGACCTTGTGTACATATGCCCAAAAATACGAACAACATAGTGAGCGTTCTTGTGAAATTTTTGTGGTTTTTGTATGCTTATATTAAAGGATCTTCGATTTTTATAGTCGAGCCAATTTAATAGGCAACATTTGAGGTCTATCAATTTTATCTTCGAAGAGAGGGAACCTGCTTAAAAACATCGATTAAAGTGAATTAATCGATACGGACTTGAAACATTTGCCAATCGAACTTGAAACACATGTCAATTTTAAAATTCATCAGGCGAATCCCTGTCCCAGTAATATACTTTCTTTCGTAAATTTAAGGAGCAAAACAAGACAAGTATAATAGATACATAATTTAAAAAAACACAACGCATTTATTAATTTATGATGCTTTTTATTCACAAGTAATCAATGCATTCGATTCTAGATGTCAGATTTCGATTTTTATTTAAAAAGAAAAAAGGTTTATTGGCACAAAATTGTAGCGACGTCAGTTCTTTAAATCAGAAATTGTTTATTATGTTTAGAATGGTTTATCAGTAAAATCAAATCCTAAAATTACTTGTATCGGTCATTATTATTATAAATATGTAATCGTAATTGAAAAGAGTTAAGCAAATGTGCAATTCTAACAAAACGAAATATCATGTTATTCTATGTCGTCGTTACTAGGTTACGTTGTTGAATTTTGTTAAACTGTCAAATGTTGCCTATTAAAAGCATCTACAGACGCTCCGATTTGGTTGGTGCCAACCATCCGACCACGACCAAATCGGAAAGTGTAGAGAGCGGTCGGTCCGACATAATTATTATTAATATTGGTTTGACGTGGTCGGATGCGCCAGCAATACCGACCAAACCAACTTCCTATCCGATCCAACCAAATTGGAACGTTTGGAAGCTTTGTTCCGACCAAATCGGCTCATTCCATAGAGTAATATAGGTAATTGGCTCATTCACATTTGCAACGCCGCCGGTGTAGGACGTCAACATGAACGCCGAGGGAGTTACCGTTGTCACCGAACGTGACATAATAATAAAATTACTGGAACTATATAAAGACTTTCCCTGTTTGTGGGACTTAAGTAACAAAGATTACGCAAATAGAGATGCCAGAAATCAAGCGTATTTTATTATGTTAGAAGTATTAAAAAAATTGACAGTGCGGCTACATTAAAAACCTTAAAAAATAAGTTATAAGAGCCGCATATGACTGTAATTTTCTCTATTTCTATAGTAGAATTTAGCCCATTCTCTTCGTACTATGGTCAACTGACATATTACTCTACGGTCAACTGACAGTTGGAAGGCCAACCGTCGGACAATCTGTAGCAATGTTGGAATGGTTGCCATGTCGGTTCCAATATGGTTGGCACCAACCAAATCGGAGCGTCTGTAGATGCTATAAAATGGCTCTACTATAATAAATTTGAAAAATAGAACCAGCAATATCATGTTAAAGAGTCCATATAGACATATTATAATTTTTAAGCGTTAAACATAAAATGAAGTAATGCTTATGCTATGCTCACGCTTATACCGTGTATAATTTTCTTCTTTCGAATTTAACACATCGTATAATGAAATTTTTCGTAACAAGAAAACCTTAAAATATACACAAAATGTAACTTACCTTTACTACCACACATTTGAATTGTGATTTTTATATGCACATAACTGAAAGAGCTCATTTCATCATTCAATTATTTCTATATCTGATGGCAGATCAATTCGTCAACTTGGTAAAAATATCTAATGTACTAGCTAGTAGTAGAATTAAATTTTAATGTATTAGGCCCTTTTTTTGTGTGGTGTCTCTCAATGTTAGCCAGAAGGGCTTCTACATTTTAACGCGGACGCGGGGGTGAACTGAAGGTTCACCCTGGTAGCGACATGCACAAGGGCGTCCCCCCGCCACGGGGATCTCAAACCTCGGCTTGGGCTGTCGCTTGAGTGGAGGAGGCCGGAAGGGCCCTAATCGGACGGGTGTATTAGGCCCGTCAGTACTTACTTATAAGAAGGATAGATATAAATAGAAAATCAGACATTGTTTTATCATTGTATGCGATGTTATTACGAAAAAATCTGACTTGTTACGTTTTTAATAATAATAATAATTCATTTATTTATTCAAGTAACCAGGACTCATTTTACAATTATTATAACAATTATTATCTTAAAAATTATGTTAGTAAAAATAAAATTTATTATGACTGCTAGAAATGTACTCCACCGCTACAAAGCTATCAAGGAAGCAGACAGTCTGCAGCAGTGGTTCACATACCAGCAGTCGAGCCGACTCGCTATACAGCGCATGATTTCATTGGGGCTGTCCCGCACACGGCGCACCAGGGATGTGCATCTCTTTCGCATTGTAGCGTAAAAACAGTCTATATGAGCTTCTGCAAACATCCCTGATGCGCTGCAATAACGCTGCGCTGCTTTTAATCACCGCTATTTCATTATACAGATCAGCTATACTATAGCTGTTGGTATGATTAACGTCTAACGGTTAGACTCTAACCCACATCCCTTATTCTCCAAGCCAATGATAATTTTGCAGGATTTTACATAACAAACTTACCTGCTTACCTGCCTAGCTGCAAGACAAAACTGATTTTGACATAATAATATGTCTTTGAAGTTTTCGTATTTTTTTTATAATGTCTTTGACGTTCGTGGCGTGTGATGGCGTGTGGTAGCGTGTGGTGGCGTGTTGTGGCGTGTGATGACGTATGGTGGCGTGTGATGGCGTGTGGATGCGAGTGGTCGCGTGTGGAAGCGTGTGGTCGCGTGTGGCTGCGTGTCAAGGTGTGTGATACTGTATGATAGCGTATGATGCCTAGGACAGAAAGTAACGGCGTAGTGTACTGTGTAGAGCTGTGTAGTGTAGTCTAGTGTAGTGTGGTATACTGCAGTGTGTAGCGTGACATGGCATGGCGCAGCACTCACTTGGCGGTGGACACGAAGTCGCTGAGCTCGCCGTCG
>CAJQZN010021976.1:20783-34002 GCA_907164685.1 Colias eurytheme
TCCCGCTCGAGCTGCTCCAGCGTGCGCGCCTCGCCCGTGGACTGCAGACCGATCACCACGCACTTGCCGCACTTCACAGCCTCGCGGGCCGTCACCACCGCGTGATTCACCTAAACAATAATAGACATGGCGATAGAGAATATTTATAGCATCATTGACTGGAAAGACTCACAAAAATGCCACATGGCTAATCTAAAATAGACATGGCAATATTGATTTTTTTATAGCATCATTGACTGGCCTATGAACAAAAAGACTCGCAAAAATGCCACTTGTTTAAACTAAAATAGACATGTGAATGTGTATGTCAAATACCTATCTGTCATCGTATATTTTTTCTCTTCCGCCTTTACCCTTTGTGCTACGCATATCGTCTAATAAAGTATCTCAAGTTTATTTAACAATAAATAAATAAATAAATATTATAGGACATTATTACACAAATCGACCTAGTCCCACAGTAAGCTCAATTAAGGCTTGTGTTGTGGGTACTAGGCGACGATAAATATAATATTATAAATACATATACAGGGTGTAATCGTTAAGTGTGCACAGGCAATTTTTCCGTAAGTATTACAGATAACAAAAAACTTTAAACTGATATCAAAAGTACTTAACCTAATGAGTAAAATGACCGTAATAAATTATTAAAAATAAATCGAGAAATATCAAAAAAAAATATCTTTAAACCCTCCCATACATTAAGTATGAAATATGAATATCCCATATACATTTAATATGAAAGATTTTAGCTTTCTTTTTCTTTTATGGTTTTCTGCTTTAATTACTTCGCAAATTTGAAGTGGCATTTTCCACGCTCTTTCCGGAAATTTTCACGCATTTTCCGGATATTTTCCGGGGATTTTCCGGGCATTTTCCGGGCATTTACCCACGCTTTTTTCGGACATTGTCACGCATTTTCCGGATATTTTCCAGATATTTTCCAGGCATTACCCAGACATATTCTAGGGATTTTCCAGGCATTTTCCCGCCTTTTCCGGACATTTCCACGCATTTTCCGGATATTTTCCAGACATTTTCCTGGCATTTTCCGGTTATTTTCCGGGATTTTCCAAGGCATTTTCCGGGAATTTCCCAGGCATTTACCGGGATTTTCCGAGCATTTCTCTGGGATTTTCTGGGGATCTTCCAGGCATTTTCCGGACATTTTCCGGATATTTTCCAGACATTTTCCGAGCATTTCCCAGGTATTTTCCGGTTATTTTCCGGGAATTTCCCAGGCATTGTCCGGGGATTTTCCGAGCATTTCCCGGGGATTTTCCAGGCATTTACCACGCTCCTCCCGGACATATTCACGCATTTTCCGGATATTTTCCGGACATTTTCACGCATTTTCCGGATATGTTCCAGGCATTTTCCACGGTTATTCCGGAAATTTCCACGCATTTTCCGGATATTCTCCAGAATTTTCCGAGCATTTCCCAGGCTATTTCCGGTTATTTTCCGGGAATTTTCCAGGCATTGTCCGGGGATTTTCCGAGCATTTCCCGGTGATTTTCCGGATGTTTTCCAGACATTTTCCGGACATTTCCCTGGCATTTTTCGGGGATTTTCCAGGCATTTTCCACGCTCCTCCCGGACATTTTCACGCATTTTCCGGATATTTTCCGGACATTTTCACGCATTTTCCGGATATTTTCCTGGCATTTTCCAGGGATTTTCCGGACATTTTCACGCATTTTCCAGATATTTTCCAGGCATTTTCCAGGGATTTTCCGGAAATTTCCACGCATTTTCCGGATATTTTCCAGACATTTCCCAGGCATTTTCCGGTTATTTTCCGGGAATTTCCCAGGCATTTTCCGGGGATTTTCCTAGCATTTCCCGGGGATTTTCCGGACATTTTCCAGACATTCACAGGCTATGTCAGGGAAAAGTCCGGAAAATGTCTGGAAAATATCTGGAAAATACCCGGAAAATGCGTGAAAATGTCCGGAAAAACGTGGAAAATGTCACTTCAAATTTGCGAAGTAATTAAAGCAGAAAACCAAAAAAAGAAAAAGAAAGCTAAAATCTTTCATATTAAATGTATAAGGGATATTCATATTTCATACTTAATGTATGGGAGGGTTTAAACTTTAAAGATATTTTTTTTGATATTTCTAGATTTATTTTTAAAGATTTATTACGGCCATTTTACTCATTAGGTTAAGTACTTTCGATATCAGTTTAAAGTTTTTTGTTATCTGTAATACTTACGGAAAAATCGCCTGTGCACACTTAACGATTACACCCTGTATAAATAATAACACCCAGACCCAAGAACAAATAATTGAGTTCATCACACAAATATTTGCCCTGACCGGGGATCGAACCCGGGACCGTCGGCTCAGTAGGCAGTTACTTTACCACTGCGCCAACCGCTTCGTCAAAATCACAATCTTTACTTTTTCCTGCCTAAAACCCATCACCACCAAATACCACCAAACCCCGTCCTCACCTTGGAAGCAATGCACAAATACTTGAAGAACCTCTGGTGCGCGGACCAGAACTGCCCCCACATGGTCTTGCGCATGCGCGCCTCCGCGTCGATCAGCTCGGCCGCTTCCGTGAATCGCTGCATGGCTTCCACCCACTACGGACAATATAAACTTTGAAAATACACTCGAAAAAAATTTATAAGTGTAGTTTAACTCAAAAAATTTTTAATAAAGTTTTAAACTACTAAAGGCCGAATTTTTAATGCTTGGATAAAACTTATCCGTCCAATAAAGTATTACTTACACGATAATATTAAAATGTCACGTAAACTGTCAAATACGGGCAATAAGAATACGTTTTTAAAATTGTAGTTTTATAAATTATTCGACGAATAAGTTTTATCCAAGCATTGAAAAATGGGCCCTAAATGATGTATGTAAAATCTTTATTACTTATAGTCGAGCCAATCTAATAGGCAACATTTGACGTCTATCAATTTTATCTTCCAAGAGAGGTAACCTGCTTAAAAACATCGATTAAAGTGAATTAATCGATACGGATTTGAAACATTTGTAAATCGAATTTATTAATTTATGATGATTTTTGTTCACAAGTAATCAATGCATTCGATTCTAGATGTCAGATCTCGATTTTTAGAGTAACATCTCTGGTATTTAAAAAGAAAAAAGGTTTATTGACACAAAATTGTAGCGACGTCAGTTCTTCAATTCAGAAATTGTTTATTATGTTTAGAATGGTTCATCAGTAAAATGAAACCTTAAAATTACTTGTATCGGTCATTATTATTATAAATATGTAATTTTTATTGAAAAAAGTTAAGCAAATGTGCAGATCTAACAGAAAGAAATATCATGTTATTCTATGTTGTCGTTACTAGGTTACGTTGTTGAATTTTGTTGAACTGTCAAATGTTGCCTATTAAAATGGCTCTACTATAGTGTTATGTAATCGTTAACTTTATTAGTAACTAAGGATACATAATACATACTAATATAATAAAAAAATAAAGATTTATACGTGTTTATTTTTTTAACGAATTGGCTCAAACAGTACAGGGGCCGTAACCTCTTGTTTCCAGTCAGTTTACGCCGTAAATTGGACTGACTGGCAAATTCATATTATGATCGCAATGTCCAGCCATGGTTGGTTTTGAGCCAAAAAAATAAACTTTACAGTAAATATAAGTTATACATAAGAATAACACATGAACTACATATGTACTTGATTTTGCCCGCGGATTTATCCGCCGGCAGAACCGTGCTTTATTCTAAAGTATACATACAATATACCTATTATATTGTTACCTATTATACACCTATATGTATAATAGCCTAGGTGGTGATCATCGTTTGTTTAATTAAATAAGCCAACATAAGGTTATAATAGATAAACTAATACAATACGAAAAATTCTTTCACCTAAGGACAGATACAGAAATCTTAAGGCATAGGCTAAATTTACTTTTCTTTTCAAAATTATATAAAGGTAAATACCCACCAGCGCTACCGCCTTATCGTATGTATCCCGGAACGCGTCGCTGAGCGGCACCTCCTCGATCTTGAAGCTGACGCCGTGGAACGACAGCTGGCGCGCTATGTACATGCCGCGGAGTTTCATGTCCATCGCCACTATTTCCATCGCTCCCACACCACTGGGAAGAATATTTCATTATTATTTATGCACATTATGTATATGGAATTAATATAAATTTATAAACAACTAGGTTTCCGCCCGCGGCTTCGCCCGCGCTGTCAAAGAAAAACCCGCATAGTTGCCGTTCCCGTGGGATTGATCAATTCAGGCCCCGGAATGGAATTAAGCTGGATAGTTTTAATTTAAAGCTACGGGAAGAATATTATTATTTATAGGTATTATATGGTGTGAAGCTGGATGATTTTAGTTAGCTAAATTGAACGATGAAAATTGAAAGGTTAAATTCAGTATTTAAGTTTTATATTGTCAATCGTAATGATATTACACCTTAGTCAGATGATAAATAGAAAGAAAACTGACTCGGCGTCTAAATTGATTCCATTTTGGAAATTATAATTTACTCATGTTGCCAACTTAATTGTTAATATTGGTCTATAAATATGTATATCACAAATAAGGAACGACATATACAGTATTGTATATTAAAAAAAAACCTAAAAAAAACACGCTTAAATTTCTTAAATTATTATATTATCACTAGCGGTCCACCCCGGCTTCGCCCGTGGTACATATTTACGTTTTCTCTACATAAAAACCATCCTCGTACTTCAAGGAATATAATAAAAAAAGAATTATCGAAATCGGTTCAGCCATTCTCGAGTTATGCGCTTACCAACACATTTTGCGATTCATTAACTAATCCTTAATTCGTACACAAAGTTTGAATTAAGTCTGTAAATCTGTCCGTTTAAAGTAGATCAAAATGGAGTTTAAAGAAGATGGTTACATGCAAACATTTAAAAAAACTCACCGTTTCTCTACAGCATTGATGAAATCCATGAACGTCGGGAACGGTGTGCCCTCCCCCCATATCCCCAACCGCACCATATACGCCATGTTCCTCGGCTCCGAAGCCCCGGTAGCTGAGGCGTACACAACACGAGCTTTAGGCAATTTGTTCTGTAACTCCAGGGCAGTGAGTCCAGTTTTCGTTGCTTTGCCCGACCCGACCGGGCAAAGGTTTTTCGCTTTGTGACACTCGTCGAACACGATCTGGGTTGCGAGTTAGGGGAATTGTGCTAGGGTTGAAATTAATTTCGGTATGGGTAAACTACTCACATTTCATTTTTTTAGTATCATCTATTCGGACATTGTTTGACCGCCTCCTTGGTACAGTGGTTGACGCGTGAGCGTAGAACCGAGGGGTCCTGGGTTCGATTCCCGGTGGAGACGAAGAAAAAAAAATGTCTCGGTCTGGCAGGACACAGAAGGCTGATCACCTACTTGTCCATATAGAAAATCGATCAGTGAAACAGATGTATGCATAATGCATCTGCCCCTTACCCCACTACGGGGACACGGGACTTCACTTTTATTCACACATTGTGGGTGCTTTTCCACCAATAATGTGCGAGGATGTGTAGCGAGTGTTTGTAAATAACCAATAGTATCACTTCAAACTTCAAACTATAAGGAATATGATTGGTTATTAAAAAATCATTCCTTGTCTTTGCTTAGTATTGGTGGAAATGCATCAAACTCAAACATTTATTTATTCAATTAGACTTCTTCGAGAAGCACTTTTGAAACGTCAATACATATTTTTAAAATTTACCACCGATTCGGAAAGCAGTATCTATGGAGAAGAATCGGCAAGAAATCCTTAGCATACTTGCACGCATGCACGCTCTCACGCACGCATACACACATAGCTTTTCCACATACACTTTCCACACACGTATTTTTTCAACTCACTATACTCCGACCTATATTTTTACACAAAAAGGATACAAGTCCGTCAAAGTCCTCCCCACACCACTGCAGCAGTTGCTTCAGTCTTGTCCTATATTTGGTATTAGCGTGCGTTTCACCAATCAGCGCCGAGTACGTGCAGAAGACCACGCCCTTTTTGACATTGCCGTTGATGGCGGATGAGATTTTCGCGTATTTGAACTGGAATTAATAAGGTTATTTTGTTATCTGTGCTAAAACTGAAAGCGTGGTTATCGAAATGGAAATGAAATGAAAAAATACTGTCGAATTGAGAACCTCCTCTTTTTTTGAAGTCGGTTAAAAACAGCTTAACTAGTCAAAGTTCAAAGCTCACAAATCCATCTGTTGCAACGTAACGAAAAACACACAAAGACACTTTTGTATATTTTATAATACATATTAATAAGGAATATAAAATAAAAAAGGATACGAATTTTTTGACATGTTTGATTATTACGATTTAACTTAAGCAAACTTCTCGATCGCTTTTAAAATTCTTATTAAAATACTACACCATTACCCAATACCGTAATATGTTTATTTCTGATTATTTGTCTAGATTTTTTATGAAATAATTTCAAATTACACAAAATTGATAGCAAAATACACACCTTGCTCAAAGAGTGCACTTCAATATACGACGCTCCAATATCCCTCAGATCCCGTTCCGCGTCATACTTGAGGTCGTTGGACACAGACACCCAGATGGCCCGTTTGCGGCCGCGCAGAAAGTTCTCGAATATTATACCCGCTATTGTTCGGCCTTTGCCTACACCGGCACCGTCACCTGCGAAATAATATAGTTTTAAAATCTATTTATGGAATAACAAGTATCGTCAGAATTAAATTTTATGTATGGCAATTTGAATTATGAGTGTTCATTATCTGTATTAAGAGAATGCGCAGGGAGGTAATCTTTTTAGTTTTTATTTGAAAATAATTCATGAGGTAGTTAAGAACTATGTACAAAATTGCACATTATTTAGTTGGTTGTTCCATGGATTTGTATGCCATTGCAGTATTACATTAAAGTTTTTGAGGATAGTTACAAAATTAGCTGAGCAATTGTAGACATTCTTAGCTCTGTTCTTCTGGATTGTATATTTCAAATTTTACACTATAAATTGCTGAGTTAAAAAATTATACAGCTGATATTTTCCAACAAATCGATCGAAGGTCGATGGGGGTAGTTATAAATTTTGTTGAACTTATAACTACCCTCTGTTGAACTTATAAGGTATTGTAATACCTAAAGTAAAGTTTACAATGCGGTAATTTACAGAATGAATCGACTCATCAATAAGACATTGCTCACTGGAAATATATTACAGACATATTCAATATCCATGTGTGTAACTGCGCACAGTTATTTGTTATTTTTTTTTACTACACGCACTCACCAATAAGAAATCCAGCTCTAGTGCCATCAGGAAGCATATGTCCATGCGCCTGTGACGCATACACGACTGCCTCTAGCTGCAAAGCTGACAATAACCCTCCTCGCACAGTGTCATCAGGTAGTGCGATCTGATATGACACATCAACTGGTTCCCGGTACAATTCCATATACTTCGTTAACAAAGCTCCCTCTTACCCCGCAAGCTACAACCCCCCTCCTTTTTTTACCCTCATTCTTACCACGACAAGTTCCACCCTCTCTTCTCCACCTATACTTACCGCAGCAAGCTTCACTACCCTTCTGCCAACCTACCACAGCAAGTTTCACCCCCCCTTTCTCCCCTTTTACTTACCGATAAGGAAACCAGCTCTAGTGCCATCAGGCAGCATATGTCCATGCGCCTGCGACGCATACACGACTGCCTCTAGCTGCAAAGCTGACAATAACCCTCCTCGGACTGTCTCATCAGGTAGTGCGATCTGATAGGACACATCGACCGGTTCTACGGAGGATAGAGAGGCTGTTTCCACCACTGGGTCCGGGTGCTTGCGGCCGAGTTTCACTGCAAGTTGAGGGTTATGTTAATGTTGTTTTATGGCTTATTTACAAGTATTAGGATGGATAAGATAGGCAATCTTTTGTTTTTTATGTTAATGTATGTTACGTGGTCCTTCGAGTCGGATTTGTGCTAATAAGTAATGGTCAACATGAAGTAATGGAACTAAATTAATCTGGTGTATAATAACTTAATTGTTTTTAACTGCTACTTTTACTGCAGTTCTATTGTGGTCCTTTGAGACGGATGAAAATGTGACTCATGTACAATTTAATATTTTTAACAAGTGCATAATGCTTTTTGAACAAGAGCATCAGATTTTAAGTCCGATATTTTTCAAAATGAGAAGATTGTGTAATGTGTATTAAACTATTGTCACTTACATTTAGTAGGCATGTAATCTGCGTATGTCTCAGCTACACCCATTTCCTCGTCATCCACTTCTTCCTCATCACCAGGTCCCTGCAATAATATTATTTTTTACATATCATAATTTATTTATTTATCAAAACCAAATTCTCAAAAGTGAAATATCACAACTTAAGAAATATTTCTATTTTTTAAATAACCTTTTATGGATTTTGGTCTCTCGTGATGGAAAATTTTTGACAATGCTATTTCATAATCTTAGTTACTAAAAATCATGTATATCTGTGAGATATATATTTGACATATGAAAGGTTTCCTACATTAATCTTTAATAGCTCTGAACTCAGGTCCTTCGAGCCAAACAATGTTAAACTACTATTTTCCACAAAGAAAAAAAATATAAAAAATTCTTCATATACATAATAAATCCTACCTTTTCTTGCTGCCACATGGCCTTATTCTGCCACGCCGGTAGTTGTGCAAACTGTCCGAGCATACCAGCTAAGGGTCCGCCCATACCGGACGCTAGTATTTGGTTCAGATTCTGCAGCAGGTACGAGTTCATGCCTTGGATGCCCACCATTTCCACTGTTAATGGTTGTATAATTAATGTTTTTTGCTTTGTTTTTTGTTAATAAGTACATTTATTTATATAAAAGGGGTCTATAAGGCTGTGTACATTGGAGGATGCACGCATGCATTTATATGGAAAGCTAAAAACTAAGGAAATAAAGCTGCTAATTTTACAGGTTTTCTCTGAAATGTACCCGTTGCCATATCTGCATATAACAAAGGGTACATTTAAAACTACAATACTTTGAGACGTCACAATTATTTTAAAATTCGCACAATTATTTTAAAATTCTACCTAAGAGCTAGCGCGCACGAGCAACTTTGTCTCCGCAACTATTTTGTCTCTCCCATCAATTGTATGGGGAGTTGCGTCGCTACGTGCGCGCACTTTCATACTAGCCCATGGGTGGAGAGACAAAATAGTTGCGGAGACAAAATAGTTGCGGAGACAAAGTTGCTCGTGCGCGCTAGCTCTTAAAATCTACACTATAACATATAAAACATTCCATCTACACAGGGATCGTTATTGAACATTTTTTTTTAGAATTATTCCTTAAAATTAGTATCTACAGCGATATAACATATAAATGTATCTACACATAGGGTACAGGCTACTCACTCTGCGCGAGAAGCGAGGCGGTGTTGAGCGCGGAGGTGCCGGGCATCCCGGCCGCTAACAACATTATGTTTTAATACCATTCTCTTATATTTTACAAGTATTTTAAAGTTGATTTCAATGATATTAAAAACTAAACAATTATATTATTCTTCTAATTTTTATTACTTGTGGATAATATTATGTGTGGCTGTATTTTACGATCCAACTAAGAATAAGATCGATTATGCGCCATATTGTGACAAGTTCATTCAAACTAAATTATACTTCACATAGTGATCATTGAAATTCCTATTATTAATTGGATCGTACATTATAACAATATTATTTTTTTGTTTGTGATAAAGTAAAAACTTGCTGTATAACTTTTAAAATGATCCAGTTTCCTTTTAATCACAACTACTTAAAATTTATTACAATTATCTTGAAATTTGCTGTTTTTTCCACAATCAAAAGATAGTATTTCCTATTTTATACAATTAATATAGATATCCTACCTCCTCTGCCCAGCCCAAGACTGACTGGTTTTGTTAGCGAGCTGGCTGGTATCCTAATGGGCTTCACATTTGATGCGTGACCGAAAGCGACACCTAGTGGTGCTGTAATAAAGATAAATAATGTTGAAATTGATATTTTTGGTTTTATGGCATTCAAATGCTTTATAAATATAATTATTTTTTTCTATCCTTTATAAATTTATAAATAATGTTAGTATGCTATTGGACTTTAACACATATATAAATGATTAAATAATAGGTATTTTATTCTACTACCTACAAATTACCTAACTTAAAATGCAAAGTAAAAAGTTTTCATTATTTTCAATCCTTACTTTCTAAACTAAATCTTAATACAACGAATATTTTGAAATCGATTTTATGCGTTTATTTACAAAAAAATCATACTAAAGTGGTAATATTTTACTTTATTGCTAAAAAGTTCATCTTTTAATTCAATTTTCTTCTATTTTATTCTGTGCTAATAAAGTCAAGTGCACCAAAGTCATAAATAAATTTTATAACATAATATTACCTGCAAAAGGATTAGTGGTAGGTTTAACAGTAGCGGGCGGTGGGGCCGGTTTCTTGTCGCCCAGACGCGCCGCTGCAGCCAACGTCTTTCCGCCGCCTAAAAATATTATTTCCTCATAATATACAAATATTCAAATAACACTACTTAATAGTGAGCGTAATAATCAACTGACTAGATTTCATAACCAGTTTTTTGTAGTAAGTGACCATATCTACTAACTGTAAATCAAAAAGACAATTTTTCTATTAATTTTTAATTTTATCTATATAAATAATATAGAGCTGTTTGTTTGTTTTTACACCCTAATCTCAGGAACTACTGGTCAGATCTGAAAAAATATTTCGTTGTTAGATAGCCCATCGATGAAGGCTATAGGCTGTATATCATCACGCTAAGACAAACAGGAGCGTAGCATTGCGGGTAAAATCGCGGGGCACAGCTAGTTCTAAATAAATAGTGAAAACCTCCTTTCAATAACACTAACAATTAATTTCAATTTAACTGAAAGTCACCACATTTAGAAACTATTGAGACACTAAATATTTTATCTATTTTTTTATCATTGTTTTGATGTAAACACTGATTGTTTAGAATTTTGTTTTCAGTGATAAAAGATGCTTTATGTTATCTATCACATTTAAATGAGATATTGGAAAAGTGTATCTCACTTTTGCGCTCCAATAATCAGATTACAAACAAAATGACAATATGTAGTAACATATTTTAATTTTCTTTCATTGATATAGCTTTTCTATTATGTAAACTTATATTAATTACAACTAGTTAACCATACCTGGCACTTCCAAATTGTCTGGATCCTCATCATCATCGAAATCGGAATCATCATCTGAGGGTGGATTATCACCATTACGTTTTGACTGCAAAGTTGGATAAACAATTTAACATGGTATTTTAAATTAAAATTAACTAGAATTATTTACATACTATAAAAATGTAATATTTGTTATTTGTTATTGGTGGCTCAGTGGTGAGACCTCGGACTTCGAATCGATAAGTCCGGGGTTCGAGACCAGGTGAGGGCGCAGGAAATAAATTGATTTTTCAATTTATCTGCGCATGTTGTAACATCACCACTGCTCGAACGGTGAAGGAAAACATCGTGAGGAAACCGACATGTCGAAGAATCAAAAGTTCGACGATATGTGTCATCCGCCAACCGCATTTGGCCAGCGTGGTGGATTATGGCCTGTACCCTCATAGGAGGCCCGTGTCCCAGCAGTGGGAACATAATATATGGGCTGATGATGATGATGATGATGATTTGTTATTTGACAAAATTATAATCTATGTAAAATATTTATTTTTACAATTCTCTATCTATTTAGATAAACAACAATAATTATGAACACATAGAAAATATCTTTCAATATACCATCGAGATAGTATGTACTACATATATCTCGATGCAATATACCTTTCAAATATATTACAGTTATAAATGACTAATGACAAACCAAGTCAAAAATAGTCAAAACTATTCTTAACCCATTGACCACCGAGCGGCCCGATCGGGCCGCGACACAATAGATTTTCTATTGTGTCTGTGATCCGGGGACTGAGGGATTAAACAATTTTATTATTTATTTTTCTTATAAGTAATTTCTATTATCATTTATTACTAAAAATAATTATTCATCCTATTTTTCTAATATTGTTTCCGCATGGACATGTGATAAGACCATGTGGGAGTTAGAATTTGTTTGTTCATTCATGAAATCCATAGGACACCATATTTTATTTTAAATTGATAATAATATAATATTTTTGCATTACAAGGTTCATTGTTACTGGGTACTTTTTGTACATTCCATCTGTTCATTTTATCATACTGATATCACTTCTCTTACATTTAAATTAACATCAAAACAATGTAGCAGAATTGCAGTGTTCATAGCAATGTTTGAATGTGCAACTTCAAAATTCTCAAATTGATTTACTATCATTCATTATTGAATGTGTTTTATTATGCTATAGTTGAAACAAATTATTCCAAGCCTTAAACTATTCAAGACAAATGCGAACATTCATACAATATAGTAAAAGTAAAAACATTTCCATGTGATACATTTTTTATTATTCATAATATCGAAACAACAAAAAACTATCTTGGCACACATGTAATTTCAACATTTCTGAATCTGGCATGAGAACAATTCTCGTGAACACTTATATAACTGATAACGAAGGTTTAAGACTCAATTTAACTACCATTTCAATCTACTACTTATCGAAAAATGAATTTTTAATCAAAACTATGAAATTGCACCTTAGTGCACATGTCTCAAGAAACAATGTCAAAAATATTTGCATTCGTAGATTTTAATGCAATTCTCGAATAGCATTTTAATCTTTCTTCGTCGAATAGTAAAACCGAATGTGCTAAATCAAAGAAAACATCGCTTCTGTGAGTCTATACCGCATTGCACTATTGTACTTTGCACAAGTCTTGAGTGCAGTTATTAGGATGTATTCTAATGCTAGACCTAGAACCTTCCAAGAAAATCAATACAGCCACACCCAACTTGCATAATTAATGCGTCACGTACTTAGATTCACTAAAATTTAAGAGGAATCACTTGAAATATTAACACATGAGAAACATCCATTACCTCATGACACATTTTTTTGGTTATAAACCTTAAAAACAAGGAAAAAATTATAAAAAAATGCTACTTTTGAATTCTTCACGAGGTCGTTAAATATTCTAACTATATTTTTATCTATAAATCACTTTCAAAACACCAAAATTATACAAAAGTCATGT
>CAJQZN010021981.1:4163-20116 GCA_907164685.1 Colias eurytheme
CCAAGCATCTAGGTATGTCTCACTAAAACACACTTAAAAAATAACGTAAATTAAAAGTTCAACAACCCCGTTATTAATGAGTTTACATATTACATAATTACGTCTATAAATGGACAATCATTTGGTACGATAGCGACAAATTCTCGATCCCAAGATAACAGAGCCGAACAACATAATTTGTTTAATTAATCAAACCAATATATTGTTGAGCGGAAGTGTTTAATGTAATCGTTAAGGCGTTTGCCTTTTTTCTTAAAGAACGGGGTAAATGACTCACGCCTTAATTTAATTGTAATTAAAACGATCCGCAGATTAAAGATTTAAAAATAAACGTAAGTATGAGACGAAAGGAGGATTGTATTATAGGGCTAGTTACAATAAGAATAACAAATAACATAAAAAAATCTCATTGTATTCCGTTTTTATCCTATCCCATTCCCCTCTATGGTAGGCAACACCCATAACGTATGTTATGGACGTCTATGGGCGACGCACTTTGCCATCAACATCGGCCATTGCGTGCTCTTTTGCCACATGAGTAGAAAGACGGAACAGAGACTAAGCTTCAAACAAACGCGAGAATCGATTGCACTACTACAAGTACGCGGGGGCATGTTTGTGTGACTCTGGCCGCTTGTCGCGTACGCAGCGATTCTGGAAAAAACCGGTTTGCGCTTGCACAGGCAGAGGACAGTCTCAGGGTTGATACGACGCACGTTGTTTGTTTTATTAGTTGCAACTTGCAAGTTTGAATAATTTAATATAAAACGTAATATTTCATTGTCAAAAATGGTTGTTTATTTTACTTTGTGTATGAATTATATAATATCTGTACAAAAACTAAAAATATATCATACTTCGACTATTCCAAGGAGTACAAATAAAGGTATAGGTGAGTAAATATTTTGATTATTACTTTTTCAAGTAAGTACCTACTTGCGTTTATTTTATTAGGTCCTTTTTTAATAAGAAGAGAATTGTACATGGTGTGTTTTTACCTTTCATTATTATTACAAGTTTAGCATTTCTAAGTATGTATGTATGTATTGTAAGTGTGTACATATACCTACCTACTACAACCCAACCCACCCAGGTTGGGTTGTAGTAGGTAGTTTTGTTTAATTTGTCTTAACCTATTGTGACAACCCTACCAAAATAGGTAACAATTTTGCACGTTCTTAAGAAGCTTAGTCTCTGTTCCGTCTTTCTACTCAATCATATGCTTTTGCCTTCCAATACTATAATAAAAAAAAAATTGACATGCAAGTGCATACTAATCTTCACCTAGTAAAGCTCGAACGACTCGACCCATTCGTCTATTTATTTATTTATTTAGGGCAACTTACAAAACAGACACCATTACATGATTACAGATATAAAAAATACAATTTATGTTTCGTTATGGCTCAAGGAAGGTCCTAAGGAGAGAAAACACGTAAAAGGGGCACTAGAGGCAACGTCTACTGGGGCAGCTAGTGTACTATGTGACCCCTGTTAAACTTGATTTTTCATAGTTATCTATACATATAACAAATCTGTAGAAGGGTCAATTCTGTACATTGAAAATATTGAAAAAATAAATAGCAGGGGATGTTACTGGATCGATACCAAACCCAAATATGTGATTAAAAAAATTTTTGTCTGTCTGTCTGTATGTTCAGGCATCCCGTGAAAACTAACGGTTCGATTTCGATGAAACTTGGTATAATTATACCTTATTATCCAGGGCATAAAATGGGATACTTTTTATCCTGGAAAAATACGAAGAAAAAAGTCTTAATTTTTCAGTTTTACATCCGCGCGGATGGAGTCGCGGGCGGAAGCTAGTCTACAACATATAGTTGTACCTTTACTGGTTCCTAGAGATAATTAATTTTAATAATAGCTTATAAATGTTAAAACTCATCTAATGAATGTGCAATGAAATCGCAGATGCCCTAGGCTTTGTTTAAAGTTACATAAATGTTTAAATGTGCGAAATAAATCATAAATTCTTAACATTAAATGAAATTGAATGTAACGGGCATATTATCTAATTGAATAATATTACAATCTGCGAAACGGTTGATCATAATAATTATGAAGCTAGAGAGGGCTAAGGGTTAAAAGCACTTTTAAACATACGACACGATATCGTCACGTTGTTTAGGTACGACAGAGGAATTAAAATGTTTTTTCTTTTCTTTTTTTACAAATTTTTTTTTGAGACAATCTTTCAGTCTCACAATGACTGACTGACTAGTGTAGACGTTTGTGAAAATAAATTGAAATAAATTATACTTTTTTAAAAACTCTAAGTTGGAACCCATCCAATTTTTTTTAACTGTCCAAGACCATAAGACAGCAATTTTTTCTCACAAAAGATTAATATTGAATTTATAAAATCGCAGAATCGATAATTATAAATTTACTTAAGAGTTACAGTTATTAAAAAATAAGGACCGTATTTACTACAATAGGTACTAAAGAAATTAATTATTATTCTGAAACGCATTTCCAAAGTATCGTGAGGCATAAAAGTCTGAGAATATTAGTAAGCAATTAATTTTTGGTACTGTCAGAGAATAATTTTGTTTCCTCGTTGTAAATTGCGCATAAATCTTCTTCACGATATTTGCGTCGTAAAGGACAATAGCTATTTATAGGTACTATACTACTAGACTATGCATGCAGAAGGTGCGATATTTTGCTGCCTGCTATACAGAATTTCTTAAGAAAGAAAAAAAAACTATGCCAAAGCAATACTTTGATTCACTTTTACCTAAATGACAGTTGAAAAACCATAAAATGAACTTTTATATCAATTTGAACGTGAAACTTGGTGTATTTTAAAGTTTTAAAAATGTATTAATCTATCAAAACCTAACATACAACCGGATGTTTTAAAACTACATCACGACACAAATCTGCAATTGTAAAAACCCTACATGTTACAATCATCTTTCTCAAAACTAAAAATACAGTAAAACTACAAATACCGTTGTTTTATTCCAAAAACCTCACCATTCTTAAATTTTGATCCTTCGCAAAGAAGATTAGTAACCACAGGAGGCTTCTACAAATCTTTGTTTAGATTATTGTATTTACTTTTCTAGGTCTTTTTGTAAATCTATTCCATATGACGAAATGAAAAAAATCTAATTATGTTATGTCAATACATATCTAGGCTTTATTTTGTTTTAACTTTAGGATAGTTTTACACTATTCGTAAAAAGAACCTATTCTTAACTTAAGCTAATGTTAAAATTGATATTTAGTTTTATAGCATTCATAGAATTTTTTAAAGAATAGAAAAATATCACCCTGTTAAAGCGAAAGACGCAGGTTCGAAAACTGTCTTGTGATTGATTTTTTTTAATTCTTTCAAAAATTTCTTGCTAATGATCAGCAGTTGAATAGCATTTCTAATCAAAATGATACAAATATTATTAAAAATTATCTACTTATAGCCAAATCCATAGAAAATGATTTTTTCTTGAATCATTAAAAAAAACTTAAAAACCGCTTATAAAACCGGTGGAAAAAATTCAAAACACAATACGTAAATATAAATCAAAGTACTAGGCTCACATAAATCGTATGGAGCTTCCTAAAGCATCTCGTATCTGATTAACAGCTCTAAATGGAGAAATGATATCGGGATACGTGTTAATACGTGTCTCTTGGGAAGTTGGGTTCCTTAGTTTTTTTTGTGACGAAATTGACTGGGATTACACTGGCATTTAAAATAAAAAATGTTGTGTGGTTTTATGAAACCACGGTAAAAGTGAAACTGTTCGAACGGTTCCGAACACTGCTTTGTGTAGTGCATGTCGCGTGACGGTCGGCTGCCGAGTAGGTATACCTACTCGGCAGCCGCGATACACGCGACATGCGCTACACAGACCAAAAAGTTTGAGACGATGTAATAAAAGTTTCACTTTAAAAAGGTATTTTAATATTTAAACCTACACGTTATTATGAAATGAAAGCATTTGACGTTTAAATATTATGGTTCTAACAATACCTTAGCTTAACCATATCCTGCAAATTTGTTTACTATGAAACAGCTTAACCAAAACAAAACATAACAATTAAAAAGCTTACAATCCAAATATACGGAACCATATCCCAAAACGCACAGAATAAAAAAATATCCCGTTACTAAATCCCGGCCAAGTAACAACATATTTAGGTACAGGTAACGATAAACATGCCGGTACAGTCACACACGATAAATATATTAAAATTAAGACATATGAACGAGATCTAATCTCTTCCACGTGATTTACGCTCCGAATAGATTTATTTTAAAAATGTCGCCTATTAGGGTACTGGGGTTGGGCTATGAACTGTGCGACTTTTTTGGGGTTTTGTCGTAATTTTGTAGAAAGCGCGCACTATAACAATGTTCCTGTATGAGGAGTAATATTTTTTCTATATAGTATTAGAATTAATCCAACAAGTGAGTAACGTCTTTAGAAATTTTTAATTGATATTCTTATCGCTCGGTAAAGATATTCGTATTTCCTACATATTTACTAGTTAAAAACATTTTCGTCCATTTTTTTCATTGAAAATGTCATGAATCACTAGTTCCCATAAAATCGTATCCATAACACACGACAAATCGTGTCGCACAGTCGCATGTATCGTGGCCCACTTACAACTACAAACATTGCATTCTTTTTTTACATCCATAATGTATCACGCGATAATATGCGATATCTTGTTATTTAGATTACTCTGTATTTGATAGTTCTTTGTTTACATTACATTTTTAAGAGAACTTTAAAACATAAGTTTCGCTTTGGAAAACTTTAGCTGCTAATACATAACAAATTAATACAACTCTTTATTTATTCAATTAGACTTTTCTAGAAGCTCTTTTGAGTAATATAGCTTTACCATTGACCACCGGTTCGGAAAGCCGTTTGTACACAGATGAGCCGACAAGAAACTGGGTATTTTTTTTAAAAGTTAAACTCGGTAATTGGTCATTTCAATTTTATATTTTCATTTTAATTTATAGGTAGATACGTACGTATGAACCTGAAGTTTGAAAATCTATGAAGTAGACCTCTAATTATAATAGAGCTAGAAATTCTGTGCTAGTCCAGAAACTTCGTTATTAAATGGACGAATGAAAACGCCTACGTATGTAAACGTTTTTGAAGTAATGTATTATCTTAAACATCACCTAATGTAAATTTAAAGTAAAGTTTTAAAGTAACCATGTAAATTTAAAGATTGAAGTCTATTATTACTTAGATATTTATTAATATTCATCAGTCATCACTATACACAATTATAGTTCCATGAGGACAATGACTTTAATCATTTTTGCAATTCAAACGTCATCACGATATGAATGAAGCGATTGTAAAATTATTCACGCCATTACAAAAAAACTAAGAGATAATTCATTAATAAAAATTCAAATGTGCTTCGCAAATCACGCAATGTTTATTAAAGTTCAAATGACTTAGGGAGAAGCTGGTGCCTGTATACACAGGCTAGTTCTTCGAACTAAGCCTTAGGTATACCTACTTTTTACTTGTGAATAAAACTATAATGAATATGTTCATGTCTATGAAAGAATAAGAAATAAACGTTATCTATACTAATCTATACTAATATTATAAAGAGGAAAGTTTTGTATGTATGTATGTATGGTTTTCACGCATAAACTACTGAACCGATTACAATGAAATTTAGCACACATATAGAGGGTAACTTGGATTAATACATAGGATAAGTTTTATCCCGGAAATCCCACGGGAACGGGAACTATGCGGGTTTTCCTTTGAAAACGCGGGCGAAGCCGCGGGCGGAAATCTAGTTCAATAATAAAAATTCAAATGTACTTCGCAAATCACGCAATGTAAACAAGAAGGTATAATTGTGATAGATTTATATTCGCATTGGTTGTCCAAAGCCTTAACAATGAGCTAACGGACTGTGACGTCACGGGAGGATACAGTTTGAAACGGTAAGGTCATAAAACCATTCCTTTATTACACCCATTACTTACTTTTACGTTTGCGCAAAATTTCTTTTCAGCGAAACGAGGTGTCTGCGCGTCGGCACACTTTGTGCGAATTTTTTTGCACATTTTAAACTTTTTGTTAACAACGAGTTAATGTAACAATTAATAATAAGTTGTAGAAATTGCAATAGTTTTTTAGTAATTAGGGTAAGATATTTTTATTGTCTCGTTTGTTGTTGGAGAAATTTTTGCACAATTGTCGATTTTAACGGTCATAATGTTTGTTTATAAACAGTTATTGGCGTTTGAAGCTTTTTTTGACGTGTTTTATTAACGGTACAAGTAAATGTTTATTTTTTTTTATTACAAAGCAGAAATTATAGACCGATTTATTGTATTATGTACCTATATTGTTTTTTTATATTTTTACACGCTTTATATTAGCTTCACCTGTATGTTTGTAAGTAACCGACTTCTTTGGGCGCGATTTTGACCCACTTTAAACGGCCAGATTTCGTTCAAACTTTGTAGATTTATTTAGGACCGATGACAATACACTAATTTGATAAAATAAATAATTATTAGTTAAAAAATAATAAAAAACACCAAGCGTTTTATAGAAAACCGAACTAAAAGCGTGTTTTTTAGTTTTTTTTAAACTATTATTATTATTTTTACGTTACTTTCATCGCAGTCGAGTCACATCCAGAAGGCTTTAGATTTTATCAATATCTACAGCGAGCTACTAACCTTATATAAAAAGGGTTTATTTGAAGGTCTTCTCTTATAACAAGTTTGTGATATTTTTTATATTATCAATGAATTTACGAAGTTGTGATGAATATTCAATATAGTCGCGTTTAGTAGGTACGTAAAGTCGTGTTATATAAGTAAGAACTTACTCCCCTACGTACGTGAAATATGCATCTGAAAGTAACCTAAGTCTATACCTGTTAAGGAATAAAGCGGACGCATTTTACCTAATCATAATATTCTATACTAGCTGCGCTCCGCGGTTTCACCCGCGTGGTTCCGCTCCTGTTGGTCTTAGCGTGATGATATATAGCTTATAGCCTTCCTCGATGAATGGGCTGTCTAACACCGAAATAATTTTTCAAATCGGACCAGTAGTTCCTGAGATAAGCGCGTTCAAAGAAACAAACTCTTCAGCTTTATAATATTAGTATAGATAAAAAATACATCGTGTAGGTATATTATATACCAAGTAATGAGAAACGAATAATTTAGGTAGATATGTAAAATTAATAAACAATCTGTAAAGAACCCAGCTTTTATAAAATTCAATTACGAAACTATTCGCTCTATGTTACCTACAATTAATAAGAATGAAATCTTTCTAATGAAAAAATAGCTTTCAAAACCGGTCTAGCATTTTCGGAGATTTTTTGTTACAAAGAAATATATTTCTTCTATAGGTAAAAAGGATAGAAATATAAATAAGCAAATACCTACATTTCATGCCATACTAGGAATAGCATTTTTAGTTGTTTATTAGGTAAGTAGAGCAATATTTAGTCTGTAATCTGTAGGTATCAAATAAATTTTATAGCAGCATAGCACAAAATAAGAAACACAGTGTGAAGATTTTGATCAAGGTTCTTTTAACACAACTCTTAGAAATAAGATGAAATATTTCAAAGCCACATAATCTTAATATGTTTCAGATAGGTTTCCTATTTATTGCAATAATATGTCTACAAGGCACTTTTCTTTCCCGTTTCCAATATTCTCCATTCGAATTCCACATTAAATATAATAATAATGAATCTAGGATACTTTTACGTTAGAAAATGAGTTTTAATTATATGCTTATATTATCTAAGTTTGCATATTGTATCGATAACAGTCGCATCGCTATTAACGATCATTGCAATCGTTTAACTTGAATCCCCTCTTCATATCGCACGTTAGAAGCGAGATAGAGCTACCCCGCCCGCCCAAGCGCGACAAGGACGGGTGTAAGCATAGATGTTGCGTTAGCCACGCCCACCGAAAGATCAAGCGAAGTCTACACCTCCAGAGGCATTCGTGCGCGCGCGCCGATCCAAACGCACGCGTCACGTATAAACTAAATATATGCCCAAAATACGCGATGTTACAGATATGTACTTAAGTGTGTGTTGTGTTAAGTGACTGATTGACAATATACTGTGGTACGGTCTGTGCTTTGACATTATTGTAACACTGTGTGAAGTGTATGTGGATTTTTTCGTACGCGATCACCAAAGATTAAGGTATGTTTTTAAATTAGTTGTAAAAGTTCAAAAAATTGGCATTGAAATTGTGTGTGTGCTTATTTTTTTAAATTGCAAAATATTTAAAGCGACGTTGAAATAAAATTTGGTTAATTTTTTGAGAATTATGCGCACGCGCAAATGATAGATACTGATTTAAATAAATCAACAAAGCTTATTTATATAAAAAACACGAAATAAATTATTATTATTATATCCATTGAAAAATTAAAGCTATTTCAAACAATAACTTATTTTTTTTATATTTTCTACGTTATCAAAAAAACTTAAATAAAAAGCGAAAATCTAAATGATACATCAATCATTCTATTCAAAATTCGATTAGGTATTACAACTATATTTACTATAAACAACTAAACCAGTCATAACTAAAACATTCTTCATTATAAAACAAACAGAACACATAAAAAGTAAAAGGATTCAGAGATGGAAAACTATTTATTATTTCAATTTACAACTTCAAAATGAAACAGTAAACGTGACCCATATTTTGCAACTTTCATGTTATTTGTGCAAATAAAATAAACACCGCTAATTCAACGTGACCACATACCGATATATTTCACGTATAAGAACATATTATGAAACTGCTGAAATAGCGTATCTGTGCTAATGAATAAATCGTCAATTTTCATATCTATCTCTACTAATATTATAAAGCTGAATAGTTAGTTTGAACGCGCTAATCTCAGGAACTACTGGTCCGATTTGAAAAATTCTTTCGATGTTAGATAGCCCATTTATCGAGGAAGGCTATAGGCTATGTATCATCACGCTAAGACAAACTGGAGCCGAGCAATGCGGGTGAAACCGCGAAGCGCAGCTAGTAAATAATAAAAATGAATCGCTAAATGTGTTGGTAAGCGCAAAACTCTACTCAACCGATTTCATTAATTCTTTTTTTATAATATTCCTTGAAGAGCGAGGATGGTTCTTATGGAGAGAAAACGTAAACATGTACCACGCGCGAAGCCGGGACGGACCGCTAGTTGCTAATAATCGATCTATAGATAAATGCACCAAGTACATACATTAACAGTTAAAGCATGAAATGTATGAAACAATTACATTAATAATTAATACCTTATTATCTTTTTTCTTTAAACAATGTGAGAATTAGCAAAAACCATCCAAAGTGTGATTAGTCCGCTTGTGTACAAAAGACTTCAACGGGAGTCTCTCTACTCGGAACTTATAATAATGAAAATTAAACTCCTTCGGGAATTAACTATTTATTTTAGGTTCTTGCTTATTCTGTTTCACCGTTAAATTATATTAATTGAAATCTGAATCTAATTATTGTTTAGTTTTAATTTAAATGAATAGATTATTAAGTAGATAAAGTAAATAAAGTCGCAATAAAAGGATATCAGAAATTTTAATTTAACATTTTAAAATTATTCAATTTAACTAGCTTTAGTTTAATATATATGTATTCATTCTGAAATATATAATCTTTAATAAATTCGGTAGCAACTAAGGTAATTTATCGAGACCGTGTTTAATGCGTCGTAACGTGAAACAAAAAATAACATGAGAAGACGCTTTTCATATGCAATAAATAGGTATATTTTATTAAATATTGTACAATATTTCTGCTTCTATAGCAATTGAGTGTTTAATTTCATAAATAACTAAGTCAAAAACATGATATTGTAATAATCATCGTCCAAAAAATAAGTACCTACAACTAAAATACCTCCTTTCAGTATATATTTAAAAAAACTTATATTGATATATATATATACATACTTAGAATCTTAAGTGTTCATAAACCTTGCAAATATTTGTTAAAACTTAGATACCTACCTATTATAAATACAATAGGATTATAATACATACACCGTTTCTATTATATACGTATTAAAAAGCCTAATGGCTTAGTGGACAGCCTCTGTATTACGAATTCGAATCCGTAGATTAAATATATTTTAACGGTTAACAGATCATGCTATCTCTTTCCTAAAAGTAAACGCTAATCTAAAGTAATCCATAACTACATGGATTATAATAACAATTGATTATGTTCTAGTTAAACATCTTAAAATCATTCACTTAAGATAAAATGAAACTCATCCTTTATTAAAAAAATGCTAGATTTAATACATAATCTACTTAGGAGGAGAATCTTTCTTCATAACTAGGATGAGGTATTAAACATAAAATACTTATTGGCTTAGACATCATTAAACATATAACAAAAAAAATATTTAGGTCAACATTACTATAAAACGTCCTTACACCGCGTGTATCACTCAAAAAATCGACAATAACCAAAGGACATGCATACATGACCTCCTTTATTACGTTCAATTGAACAATTGACCATTATGTTCATAATATTGTGAGTTTTTAATAACACAATGCAATAAAAGTATTGAATAATCGCGTGTGAAATAGTCCCACGGACTAAAGAGCAAAAACTGTCTTTGGAGTCAGGCTTCTGGAATACAATGACGATTGTCTAAAACCTAGATAGGGTTCATTTTGATAATTGTTAGCTATTAGACTGTATTCGTACAACAATATGCGATTTGCAGATATGGATTATTTATTTTTTTTATTTTTTTTTTTTTTATTGTACAATAGGGGAGCGCTTGGCCACAATCTCGCCTGATGGTAAGCTGAGATGTGGCCTAAGATGGAGCGCGCTTCCCTAAAAAATTAGACTCAGAACTGTTTCACTGATCGATTTTTTATATGAAGTTCTCATCTAAGTGCTGTCAAACCTAAGATATAGTATTTAGTTATACCTAGGAATTAAATTGTTCACAAGATACGTTCCCATTTGTAGGTAATTAATATTAAATAACTATAATATACCTACTCTAATAATACATATACCTGTCTATAAAAAACCAAGGATACAATTAGAAGTAACTATTACCTCTCATAGTTGGCTGACTTGCTTTTTCTATAAACACAATCACAGAAGTAATTCACCATTAAATTATATTTAACAAATATTTTATCACCTGCACGTGCTATCGTGACCTAATTCTGCCCTTTATACACACGATACTAATATTTAAAGTCATAGGAATAAGAACCACATTCCCATAACGTAATTTGACCATAAAAAGGTTCTATGTTGACCTCAACGCGTGACACATTGACAACTTTAACAAAACACTCATTTTCGTTTAAGAACATCCATCATAGTCAACTTAAAGAGCCTAATTGTTTCGTGCCTTCAAATATCATTAGAGTCGTTAATATTTTTTATTATATAACTGATAATTTAGAAACGCAGCATTTAGTTACAATTAGGTTAACTAATGCTAAGAAAATCTGTGTTTTTGAAAGATTTATGAAGCATAATTTTCTGAAATACCTAAGCTTGTGCTGTGTTAATCTCATTAATTCTTATCTTTATAATAGCTGAAGTTGTTATTTAAACTATATTTTGTATAAATAGGATTTTCTTTTTTGTAAACCCTCAACCTTGCGGCTTAAACTGGCAAAAAAGTATCATTAACTTGAAGTAATTATATTTGTGTCGTTTATAATAATATATTGATCATACAGTAACCTTACGTACAAATTACTTTGAGTAATAATCACAAATTTAAGGTTATATCAAAATTGGGTTGTTTTTGTTGTAATTACAAAATCGAATTATAAATAGAGTATTACATAATATGTGATAATTTAAAATTATTACTTAATTTTCGCGAAATTTTCATACTAATTTACTAGAATGACTAATTCCAAACAGAATAATCGATAAGAATTAATAAAAACAAAAAAAGAATCACCTAAATCGGTTCAGAAACCTCGGAGTATCGGTGTACATACATAAAAAATATACCGGCCGAATTGATAACCTCCTCCTTTATGAAGTCGGTTAAAAACAAAACCGTTCTATATAAAATACGAATCATTTAGCTTTCATTCGTATACTAGATTCCTTTTAACTAAAGAAAATAACCTAATAGGAGTCGTACTGTGTTCATAATGCTAAGGTATTTTCCGCCAACGCGACGGTGTAAAAAGCAATCATTAACCACACGAACAAAAAAACATGTCGATCACTGTCTCGATATAGTATATTTAATCGATCTAGTTTATTCAACGAACTACGCCATCTATGGAGAATAAAAATCATTAATTAAGAACCTATAATGTGACTCATGTCAGAAATAATCTATATATCCAATTTAAATATAAATCGGACAAACACGGACATTCAAATAGCTAGTAAAATTCTTAATTATCATTCTAATTAAGTATTATCCTACGAATGTTTGTGAGGATGTGTGTGTGTTTGTTACTCTTTCACGCAAATACTACTGAACCGATTACAATGAAATTAAGCACACATATACCTAGAGGGTAACTTGGATTAACTTGTGGATTAAATTCTGCGCTTTTATTTCTATCCTTTCTTATATTATTTTTTTAACCTTTCATCAACGCTAACTTTTAAAAATAAAATTAAAGTAATATTTACGTTTACTCAGCATTTTTTTCTATATCACGGATGCAAAGGATTAAGTTTTAATAATTATAAGTACATTTTTTGCTCTGACATTTGAACATTTAGAATGAAGTAATAAATAGTTTCATGGTAACTTCACCAAAATTAATTTATCTTACGATTACTCAATTTAAGCGACTTGAATGCAGTATAAGTAATTTATAAAATAAGACAAAAAATGCCCCTCATCTTTATGTACTACCTATATTATTCAAGGACAGATTTTTTATGTAGTAAATTGTCATAGGTACACATGCAACATCATGAACTTGTAGGTACTATGTAATTAATGGACATCGAATTTTTTTAATATCTCTAAATCATATGCAAGAATAATTTCTGAGATCTTATTATGATGATTTATTTTAAAGACATCTATTAAAATTTTTGAAAAAACCTTATTGAAATGCCTCATTTCATATAGTTTCTGTTTCATTTTAAGTGAATTTAACTAACATTCATTTATCTTCAAAATAATTAAACTATAACGACCAACATAGTCTACCTAGTAGATATCATTATTGTTGTGAAAAAAAGACTTATTTTCAAGTTATCCAATAATATCCAACGTCTAACTCACTCCAGTTCTCACGGGTAATGCTCTGAACATCATAATCATGTACCGTTCACACTCGATTCGTTTTACTTACACGGGAAAATATAGATATTAAATACATTTGCTCTTGAAATCGGTTTAAAATTGTTTCTCATTAATGTGGTAGTTAATCTTATCTTATATATAAAAATGAATCGCAAAATGTGTTGGTAAGCGCATAACTCGAGAACGGCTGAACCGATTTCGATAATTCTTTTTTTATTATATTCCTTGAAGTACGAGGATGGTTTTTATTCCCTCAGTCCCGGAATCACAGACACAATAGAAAATCTATTGTGTCGCGGCCCGATCGGGCCGCTCGGTGGTCAATGGGAAACGTAAATACGTACCACGGGCGAAGCCGGGGCGGACCGCTAGTACGTTATATAAATAAGTGTAATAGGTATATAGAAATAAGTGTTAATATTGGAATGATTTAAGAAAAGCATTTTAAGAATGAATTAAAATGTATATATACAGAAAGTAGCTAACCTGACAAAGGCTATTTTGCCAGGACATTCTTAACCCTTTAGTCAAAGTTCTCTCAAACTCTTAAGCGCGTTACACACGGTGAAGATACTATAATATTTTAATTATTTATTACCCGAAATTTTGTGGGTCATTTGTAACAGGATGGCGGTTCTACAGGGTTCTTAGTACGCAATGACAAAAAGAAAAATGATGGTCCGAACGCTGATACCGGATACCTTAAGATACTGTAATATAAAATATTACAGTATCTTAAGATAAAATATTATAGTATCTTCACCGTGTGTGACGCGCTTTAGTTTATAATAAGTAAATATAGTTAACAAAATATTCGCGAACTTATACTAAAAATACGCAAAAAATCGATCACGTCTCGTTATTTTCAAACAAATGTATATTATATCCAACTCTATGTTCATAAAATAGTTATAAATAACCCATAGTAAGCAAAAATTAATATCCTTGCCTACTTTAAACTATAGTTATCGTAGATACAAATAATAAATTAAAATACTATTTTTGAAGCGATTTAGGAAATATTCACATAATTATCTTTTGAACAAAACACGTGCGGCTTGAAAAGAAAGAATAAATTATCTTTATCTTATTTATGAGCATATTTAGTAATTTAATCCTATAATAATCGATTATCAAATACGTCACAAGAAGGTTTTAACCAAATAATATTATAATATGTGATACCCATTGAGATAAGTACGCTAAACAAAATGTGATATTTCTTAATACATAATAATATATATAAATCTCATGTCACAATGTTTGTCCTCAATGGACTCCTAAACCACTTAACCGATTATAATAAAATTCGCACACCATGTGCAGTTCGATCCAACTTGAGAGATAGGATAGTTTAAACATGTAGGTATCACGGGCGAAGCCGGGCGGACCACTAGTACAATTACGATTTTTACACTTTCATACAATAACTTACTTTACAATTTTGATATATGTACTTGCGACGTCTTTTCTAGAATGATAATTTTATCATTGAAAAGTATATATATTATACATAAAAAATCATTTATGACCGTATGTAAAAATATTCGTTGAAATATTTAAAAGAACAAAAACCAGCACTTCCTGACCAAGTCATATAATAAATTTTAAAATGACGCCTAAAAATTTGATAATCTATTATTAATTTTCGATATAAGTAGTGATTTAGATGCACACGAGGTATTTTGAATCCATTATGTATTTATACTTATGTAAACATATTTTTAAATTTTTGTTTGAAAATTATACAAATAAAGGTATTTTATCAACCAATTTACAATCAAAGGTTACTTTGATAAACATAAATTATTTAACATACAAAATCATAATTTAATGATGGTTTTCGAATTCTTATAAAATGGTAATGCATCATTTCAAAAGTCATATTTCACATTTATTTTAATTAATAATATTACTAAGGCAGATCTTACCTTTTTTTTTTTTTTTTTTTTTTTTTTTAACGTTGGGAAATGCATTTACGCATCCCCCTCGGCAGTTTTGCTGTCCAAGGGGGTATGTGGGACTCGCTGGAAGCCATACCCACTAAAACCCAACGGTGGCCGTCTTTCGCCCTGGGCGGCGGGGGTTAACAGCCAGACCAGGCAGATCTTACCTAATCCATACTAATATTATAAATGCGAAAGTAACTCTGTCTGTCTGTCTGTTACTCAATCACGCCTTAACTACTGAACCAATTTGCATGAAATTTGGTATAGAGATATTTTGATACCCGAGAAAGGACATAGGATAGGTTTTATCCCGGAAATCCTACGGGAACGGGTTTTTCTTTGAAAACGCGGGCGAAGCCGCGGGCGGAAAGCTAGTATTATATAAATTAGATTCGTTTCGAACTACCTGCTACTGTTAAAATTACAATAACTTTACAAATATTCAATGTATTAAAATTTAAACTAGATAAAATGAAGAGATAGGCTATAATATTACAGATAATATATCTGTCTAATCTTTCAATTGTGATCTTTAAATTAAACAGTTACTTAAAATAAAGAGTTCTTTAAAATATACTAGACTAGATTTCCGCCAGCGGCTTCGCCCGCGTTTTCAAAGGAAAACCCGCATAGTTCCCGTTCCCGTGGGATTTCCGGGATAAAACCTATCCTATGTGTT
>CAJQZN010021981.1:20126-38516 GCA_907164685.1 Colias eurytheme
GTTCCCGTTCCCGTGGGATTTCCGGGATAAAACCTATCCTATGTGTTAATCCAAGTTACCCTCTATATGTGTGCTAAATTTCATTGTAATCGGTTCATCAGTAGTTTTTACGTGAAAGAGTAACAAACATCCATACATCCATACATCCTTACAAACTTTCGCCTTTATAATATTAATATTAGATAGATATTAGATATTAGATTTACCACAGATATTTACAGATGATGTATCTATTCTTAAAATTGTGATATACATATTTAAAATATCATACATACATTTATTTACCCGTTTTACCGTGCATCCAGAACACAGAACCTTAAATTGTTCCGGGTTGTTAGAAATGTAACGTATCAAAGACTACAACTTCATTCGGATTCGATCGTGAGCGCTGTTGAGGTTACATTGGCTATTCGGCCTATGTATCGATGGTTTAGGCCTTTCCGGTAGGACGACTGATGCGACAAAAGTTGCGAGTCATAAATTTAAAAAGAAAATTAAAATAAAGACTCGTTCTTACTTAATAATATATATATATATATATATATATATATATATATATATATATATATAAACAAAGTCTCTGACTTTTAAATATCTTATTTACAATATACAAAATAAGTGATTAATGAGAGGCATAAAAAAGTATAAACCTTCGCGTTCATTGCTCTATCTCTTACATAGAAAACGTTTTGTTTTATAAAATGACGTAACTACGTATATAAACTACATTTGTATTTTCTACCTAACGGTATATATTCAAATTATTATGTGCATATCTATAGTATATATCTATAGTTTTTGTTGTGTCGTATACTTTTCTTCCTTATTCACCTTGCTGCGATTTTACAATTTTCCCGTCGCGTCGCAGTACTGCACATGGCCTTATCTTGTAGAGAGACGACATTCTTGTTTACGACGCGAAAGCACTTACATTTTATTGGGTTTTCGTGATGTCTCCAATCCATAACCGTCGTTTATCAAACTATAGACCAAATTCGTAAACAATTTCAGTGTATGAATAATTTTATAGACTTGAAATGCTCGAATTCGATTCATATATCATTTTTAAACCTTGACCAATTCTGATTTTAATGAAAAACGTTTGACCTCATAAATATATTATTAAATACATTTTAAGAAGGTAATCCGTTAGTACAGTAATTAATCTATTTATTTTGTAATTTTATGTACCTACATATTTGTAATTCACATTCATTCAATTTGTAACTGCGTGTTATTTTTTCTATAATTTAGCTTTTTAGGAAGGAAGATATCCAGAACTAAAAAATAATTAGCAATGCTTATAAAAATACAATCGAATGTCGTTATTGGACGTTGATTATTTTAAAATATCATAGTAAATATGTATATGTATATTAATTATTATATTGTAGATACATCAAATAGATAATAAATCATATAACAATAAAACAATCAATTTGTATTTACCGTTTGAAAGTATTAAATATAAATGAATATCATTACATAACGGATTGAAAAATTAATTATTTTCACTCACTTATATTAAGTAGCTGGCAATCATTCATTATGGGATCATTTAACTGCTATTAATTTTAATTAACTTGGACCTTATATTTGTTGTGTGGTACAAGTTATAAGTAGGAGCGTCGCTGAAATAGAGATCGATTTTGAAGTGAAACTTCTTTATCGGGGTTGGAAAAAAATTTATAGTGTAACATTTTTTCGTTACGCGTGACATTTTTCCGTTACGCGCCATCTTTTTCCATACCACGCGTGATTCGACGTATTTCTGTAAAGCTGCATACAAAGTAAATTATTTTTTGAAAAATAAGGCCATAAAGAAGTTTCACTTCTTACGTGTGTACAGTGTACACTAGTACACGCACACATTTTTTTTCTTGGAGATCATAGACTCAGGTTAAAAGTAAGGGTTTTTTTTTCTTGTAGAGAAATCGGGAAGATGTCTATATAAGATTAATATCATTATTGATTTAGTTGACATTTTTCTGATGAGCAACTACATATTAATACCATATTTTCAATCATATTGTAAAACTACAATTAAAAAGCAGATGTTATTAAGTTTTTCAAGGAGCTACATTTAGAGATTCAAGAATTAAAAACATACACAAATATCAACTTAGCAACATGTAACATAAAGATCTCCAACCAAAAGCTCAACACTCAGAGCGCACCTACGATGATTTCTATCAATCGGTTCGCATGACCCCTTACAACACACGATCTCTAATTACAAGCCACGACAACTTACTATTACCGTTGGCGAAATTACAACACGAACTAAAACATCCCAAAAACATTTAATCTCATATTTCATGAACAAAAAAAGCAAGTGGTGATATTTAATTTGTCAATGTTGCGATGACAGGTCGTTATTACGCGCCTTTATATTACGTGCCTTTTTTACGTGCCTTTTTTGAGAAATCCTCTTCGAGTGGTGTAACGGAGCCGATTTAAATGTCAAGTAAGCACAGTTCGGAGAAGTCATGTTGGTTTTGAGCGCATAATAATCGAAATTACAATGCATTTTGTTACACGATATGTGTACAACACAATTGTGAGGATATTGGAGTGACATTGTAGCGTAAATATTTTGAAAGTTATGTTTATGATAGCTTCTAGCACGTGTTTGCTCGTGCTTGCCTCGCGTGACAGTAGTAACTTAAATACTAGAATCTCCAAAACTAAAATTTAGATTTTGTGGCAAAAAGTATTATATATTCTTCTCCAGTGAGTGGATTTAGCTTTTTCCAATTTTTCTCAGTAGAAATTATATTACGACTATATCATCATTGATAATTTTGCGAATCCAAATATTAAGTGCATCCGATGAATTAAATACGCAGGTTTAATACTCTAAGCGGTCACTTTCTACATTATAATTTATATTATAATTAAAAACAGATAGAATAATAGCCGTGGGTCATAAAATTATTGTCTTTTAACTTAAAGCGGCGCCGTTAAGTCTATGCAGACAAATTATTTACAATGCGCGATAAAATTTTAATTACATGTATCGGATCGAATATAAAATGCAGTGATTTTTTAAAATACGAGTTACGTTTTACTATCACCTTCCGATAAGCATAATTAGTATATTTAATTTTGCTTTATATTTTATTAACCGTGGCATAATAAATCTTCAAAATAATTTAAATTTAAATATGAAGATAGATCACTTATGTAGACTTAATTACGAACAACAAAAACTTTTATTAGTGTTGTTGTACTCAACGTTTAGTATAAAATTAATTTTAAACATTAGAATATCTTATATGATTAAAAATATACCAAAAATATTAGTAACCACAATGCACGCAGGCGCTTACACTGTACCACCAAAATATCGTGTCGTAAACGTTTTATCGCTTGTAAAAGTCCCCACACGTAATAAGTAGCCATAACTCGGGTGACATTTGCTATAGAATTTTGATTTTACGACCGTCGTGTCGTTCATTCCGTGATTGATTTTCACAAATAACACCTGAACACATTGTACTGTCAATCTTTTAAGATTATGCTTATGTTCTGAGTGATTTCTATTTTGTGTATCCGTTTATTGATTGTGAAATTTGCGAGTCGCGATGTTTCAAAACGCATTACGTAGTCGTATCGGATGGTGTGAAAGGCCTTATTTCTTAGTACTTATCTAATTGATTGATTTGATAAAGAATACATGAAATGTGATACATGATAATGAATATAAATAATTGAGAAACTTTAAGGACAATTTGACTTAGCCAATTTTTAAAAATTATGCAAAGTCTACTGAAATTTAAGGGACCTTCTTATATAATATGAAATTAAGATCTAAATCTTATTGGAAAACATTACAAAGGTACTATCTAAAGACTTTGGATTCTAACGACACAATATAAATAACATTCACAAGCATCATTTTTGTCTACAATACTAACAGAATGCAACATAATAAAGTAACCACCAATTACTGAACTTATTCGTTCTAACCATAAAGACACCTATAAAAATTAATATTCATTCAAAAGTAATCCATTTTTCCCACAACACAGTCATTGAGCAGAAAATGCACTAATTAACTAAACAATGCTGTAATTATGCGCACGCGACGCGACCGACGGCTGCGATGCGAATTCAAGATCAAGGTGGTTTATTGTAAATAAAAAAATATTGTTTTCAGTGATGTGGTTCTATGGAATTCCCTTAATGTGGTTTACCGGCTAAGTGATGCTATGGAATTCCCTTTTTTGAACGTGAACTTGATTATTAATACAGACATAGTTATCTACGAGCAATATATTCATGTAAATAACTTCACAAATAACATAGGTAATGAGCAAAAATAGATATAATATACCACGTCCTTTTTTTCGCTACCAATAATGTTTTTAAATATCGTCTTTTTGTATCATTAGCTCAAACGCTTTATTCAAATTCGACCACAAAACAGTAAAGTTAACTAAGCATGCACTTGAATCCTTTTAATTTCAAAACTACTGAACTTGATAGCTTTTTTCCAAGCGACGCTACGGTGCCGACGCGTGCGCAGCCCGTGGATAATTGCGCCAAGATCAAGGTTGTGTCGTGCGGTCTAAATTGCACAATGTAGCGATAATTTATTTAGTGACGGCTTCTGTAAATAAAAGTTAAGTGTTAGTACTTGTAAAACCAAGATGTTTATTATTTTGATGTTAAGAATCATAGATAATTTCTGATAGGAACCAAACATGAAAATTAGTCTGTATAATATGTAGGTAGTTTAGTAACAAAAGCTCGGAAAAACAAAGTTAATTAACTAGTTTTGTATTTGTATAAAATGTAGAGGTACTAAAAAAATAAAAAATATGTGTGGCACTCGAGGACTGCCGCGGTAAAGCTATTGCATAGCAGCGTATCGCTGTGCCGGTTGAAGTGGGGGGTGTTAGGTTTTTTCGTTACGGAATTTTTACATTCGGTCACCGCGCTCAAAGTCTGAGATAAAAGCTATGCAATAGCTTAAAAATATGTATTCTTTGCTTGATAGCGACTAACTGTCATTTGATTTACTTTTATCCCTTAAATCTTATGAATTGTACCACAATTGAGTCGAGCCCGTGAGAACTAGAGCGGTAACTTTTTACTCTTTCTTATTGCATATTACTTAACACACGCGCTGTATTTGAGATTAAAGGTCAAACGCTTTTCAAAGGTCACTTTTGAAAACTTAAAAATTGCTTCTTCGCGTTTATATATTTCGTCACTAACAACTGAGAACGCTATCAAAAATGGTGTAACAATTTTGAACTATTATAACGAACATATGCAAAATTTTATAATTTAATAGATACCTACATTTGCCAAAACGTTTACGGAAATTAAAATTAATTTCATGAGTTAAATGTTCTATAAGGAATATAATAGGACTTCAGTTTTACATTTATTAGACAAATATCATTTTTATTTGTATGTGTTAAAAAAATGTGTGCATGTACCTACTAGTGTACACACGTAAGAAGTGAAACTTCTTTATGACCTTATTTTTCAAAAAATAATTTACTATATACAACTTTACAGAAATACGTCGAATCACGCGTGGTAGGGATAAGAAAAAGATGGCGCGTAACGGAAAAATGTCACGCGTAACGAAAAAATGTTACACTAAATTTTCTTCCAACCCCGATAAAGAAGTTTCACTTCAAAAATTCTGAAGAACCTTTTTTTAGAAATTTTGCGTCACACATTGCTAATCGTTTTGTTTGGCTCTTTTATTATCTCATTATGTTTCTATCGAGTGTATGTGAGTTTGTTTATTGCTTAAGATTTTAAAGTTGCACATTCGTGTAAGTTTTCGTCATTTTATCTCTTGATTTTAGCTCCGAGTAAATACACGTGTGGTAGTGGTAATAACTGTCAAACATGCAGTTTATTATTTAGTTCTGTCATAATATTATAAGAATTATATAAAACTAGCTTTCCGCCCGCGGCTTCGTCCGCTTTGTCTAAAAACTATATACTAAAACCTTCGTTGAGAATCACTCTATGTATTAAAAAAGAACCGCATCAAAATCCGTTGCGTAGTTTTAAAGATTTAAGCATACAAAGGGGCATAGGGACAGAGAAAGCGACAACATGCAGTGATAATAATTCGCTATGAAAAAACTTCAATACGACGAAAACTCAAGAGCATCTTAGGTAGTAGGTACAAAGTATCGTTATATCTATATTAAAATAAGTAAATAAGTAACATTGTTTTAAACTGTCACCTATAAGTTCAGCTATTTATATTCCAAGACGAAAAACACGTCTATACATATGTATGTAGGTATGTACCTACAACCAAATTCTTTTCACATTCGTCGTTATTAAATCGGGATTTAAATCCGTTAATCTCATTAGCTAGTGAGTGTAATTCTCTACTTTCCAAAATAACTAGTCCCAAAATTATCACATATTCAAACCAAACATATCCAAAACGTAATAATTAGCGCTTGTAACATAAATACCTCCTACTCTCATTAACACTATTAACATTGATGGAGTTATCCCACCCAGAGATTAGGTTAAGCACTGTTGGAGGAGACGATTATTGGATGGGTTACCGTTGTTATCGTGCAATTAGTATTTGCCATGGTTCTGTATGCTATATTATATTATTTTAATTAAAAGCAAAGCAGATTTAATTTAGAACTAAATATGAGGTAGTTATGTTGCAAAATATTTAAATATCTAATGATTTTTGTCTGCACACGGTACTTACATCCAACTTGATATTTTCACATTATTTGAATAAAGTTCAAATACAATTTAAACAAAGATCATTAAAAAGATCGCAATAATTAATATAACACCATAAAAATAATATTTGACTATATTATAGCCAATCGCGTGTACAGACAGCATAAAAATCATACCGTGAAAATTATTTAAAAAATTGTTAATAATCTCAATTGCTTTATTGTTTGAGAAACGAATGATGTTTGTTTAAAAATTCTGCGGTAATTATCTATTGGATTTTGAACACTGGGAATCGGGCCATTGATTTTGTAACTTTTATTACACTTATATGCTTTTAAAGTTATTCAATTAGTAGTAGTAGTAGTAGTGAAGTCCCATGTTCCCTAGTGGGGTAAGGGGCAGATGCATTGTACATCTGTTTCACTGATCGATTTTCTTTTAGGGACAAGTAGGTGATCAGCTTTCTGTATCCTACCAGAACGAGACATTTTTTTTCTTCATCTCCAAAAATCGGAAATCGGAATCGAATCCAGGACCCCTCGGTGTTACGCTCACGCGTCAACCACTGTACAAATTCAATTAAGTGTAGTTAAAAATGGTCATCTTAGCTTAATATTGATAGAATTATTTTAAAGTTATGGTGGTATGTGTGATATAATGCATTTTTTAAGTAATATTGGTAAATAAAGATTATTTTTATTTATATTTATTTAATATTGAGATTTGATATAATTTTCTTTCTGTGATTAAGTTTTTAATTTTAACTTTTTATAGCGCTGTGTATTTATTATGTGTAATGAATTGAAACACTTTAATTTATGATTAATTTCCCAATTTTTTTAATCTTACCTCACAGCCTGACCGTACAAATCTAAATCTGATGACCTTTAATAATGGACCTTAGCAATTATGTAATAAAACACATATTTACATAAGCACAAAGTGTATCTGAGCCTCCATCTTAACAATAACCATTTTTAAAACTAGCACTATCGAAAGATGAAAGATAATTTTTATATTGTTCTATCGGCCTAGTTGATTGTGCTTTATTGTTTTTTATATTGATTTGATTTTTTTTATATAATTGTTTTTACGGTCTTTATAGATATCATTTACTTTTTATTTTTTAACTCCATGAATTTAGAATGAATATAGTTTAAAAAATACGATCTTAAAAGAAACGGCGATAGCGCAACTACATATTATAATTAAAAACCTTCTTTTAGGCATTTTTCTTAATGTTTATCTATAAAGAGAATTTGTTTTTATTATTTTTACCTAATTTCATCAATTAAATTAGTTTATAAGTATTTAGTTAACAACTTCATAGTAACTTTTATCACAACAGTATCACAAAGCGAAGTGCTTGTTAGCATCTTTTCAGTGATATATAAAAAGTAAAAGTGGAACATACGTAAGTGATAAACAAATTAGGTGAAACTTTCACGTTTTGACAGTTCAAGTGGCGCGCGCTATGTCACAAGTGAGAGATCCTAAGTGGTTCGGAAAACAATGCCAGTTTAAAGTAGGCTTTTCTTTTATTATTTTCAAATTATACTCAAATGAACTGTTATCACATTTATTTGAGATATTTTAGAAGTGCCTAAAAATTATATTTATTTTATGTGTAAGAAGCATAGCTTAGCTTCCTTGCTGGTGCTTTTCTAAAATATAACTAAATGATCAATCAATAGATTGGTAAAATGTAAATAATTGTTTAAACTTTAAATTATACTCAATAAAGCTGAAGAGGGTCCTATTTGAAAAATTATTTCACTGCTAGATAGTCCATTTATCGAGGAAGACTATAGGTTATATTATATCGTCACACTAAGTATTATCAAAAACGCATCAAAATCGGTCTAGCCGTTCACGCCGTGCCGTGAGTCGTGACCCAGGGCAAGATTCATTTTCATATATATAGAGATATACCATTATTATTATATTTACAATATGCGTGCACCGTTACTCAAATGAAGGCGTGTGCGTATCGGATGCTTAGCTAAAATATTATAAGTATAACCCAAATGACTACATTGATGAAAGGCAAATTATTGTTTATTCGAGTTTGAGTTGTCTCTTTTTTAAACCATTTTTAGTCTCCCTGTCTGTCTCCCTGTGACCACGCTCGCTGTAAAGTGTTCGAAACGTCGGGAAAAGAAATATAATGAATAAATCGCGTTTAAAATCCGTTAAAAAGTCTTTAATTTCTAAATATATAATACTCGCGTAAAATCAAACACTAGAAAATACCATTTGTAGGATAAACCATGCATTGCAGATAATCAGATGAAAGAATCAAAATTCAAAAGCAATTTGTATGAACACGAAAGTAAAAAGATGCCTATCGAATAATATTAAATTTATTATCTACATTATGTACCATTCTTTATTATTTACAATATATTCTTTATTATCTATACTAATATTATAAAGCTGAAGAGTTTGTTTGTTTGTTTGTTTGTTTGAACGCGCTAATCTCGGGAACTACTGGTCCGATTTGAAAAATTCTTTCGTTGTTAGATAGCCCATTTATCGAGGAAGGTTATAGGATATATATCATCACGCTACGACCAACAGGGGTGGAGCCACGGGGGTGAAACCACGCGGAGCAGCTTGTTTACAATATGCGTGCACCGTTATGGAATGAAGGCGTGTGCGTAAATCGGTGGCTTGTACAAGTGGGTGCTAACTCTATCGTTCCGGTACGGTAATGCTTGCTAAGTGACGCCGGTCCATATCTGTTTTGATATTTGTGGACATTTGTTATATTTTTCTTTTGTACTGAAGTTTAAAAAGGTATTAAAAATATGTATACCTTTTTATGATGTCCCCACTGGACACGATTCGTGGACATTCAATGAATTATTTTATGTTACAACTGAAATTTTTATAAAGATATGGCTGATATTACATGTAATAATCTAATTTTAAACTGGATGATAAACACTAAGAAAGAATGAAACTAAGAAATATTCGTTTCAACAATAAAGAGCTTTTATACTACCTATAGATAAATCTGTTACCATTTAAGGTAAATACTCAAATATTTTTAATGAATGTAAGCATAAAATTACTTTTACCTATAGCGTGGTTCGTAATTAAGAACATGCTTTCATTTATTTACTTACAAAAACATGTAAATAGAAATAATAATTTCCCCTACAATAAAAGTCAAAAAAGAATATCCCCCAAACTCCTACCACATGGTCACCAACGGCGTGTGACCAACTATCGCTAATTCGTCCACTATCAATCCCACACGTGCTAATTTGGAAACCAGACTTTCCCCGTGTTTGCGATCATTATCGATAGTGTTTGCGGAGATAAAACGTAGTAAATGTCAAATAATCATGTTAAGTTGGATAGAACTGCTTTATGCTGCGACTTCACTCGTTCAGAGATTGATTGAAAACTAATAGCAATTTAAACTAACACATTTTGTTAAATTTACGTTTTTGTCTCTTTATCTACAGTATGATTAATCTTTGAAAAGTGTATAATTTTATCTTTATTGTACCTACATAATATACATATATGTATATATATGTATGTAGTTAAAATATAAAAATTGTTTATTTTTTTTAAACAAGTTTTCATCTTGGGTTGGAGGTAAGTGCCTTCATTAAGTGATAGTTACTCTATAACTACTTAAATGAAATCGCAAAGGTTTTTTTTCAACGTTCTTAAAAAACGTAAATACTATCATTAGACAGAGAACCTAAAACTTCACTTTTAAATTGGAACATATCAAGAAAGGAAAGGTATTAGCTTAATAATGAACACGAATAAAAATAAAAAAGTTTAACTCTGCGTATCGATACAAAATTCTCACAAGTCACATCTATAAAAAAAATAATCACAAATTGCCCGCCATAAAAGCCACAATTCATCTATTAACGCAACCATACTATCTTTTATCAAATGTTAGTCAAAGGCTGTATTAACACGGCACTTAAACTATTAGAGCCTTGGCTTGGGTGTGGCGACATCTTGAATTAACGGAATCACTTGTAAAAAAACGGAACTCAATCTCGAATGTTCTACAAGCTAATTTGGGATTATCGTAAAATCAAACGACAAATCAAACAATCAAAATATATTGCCAATAAAAAAAACTTTAGTAAATGTAATACATATAAATAATGTTTTAAAATCAGTATCTTGTTTAGACTTGCTTTTTGGATATTTTTGGGGTTACCTAGTAACATTTATTAAAAGTAGATTCTAGGAAACAACAAAATGCATACAAACAGACAGAATTATAAGATTAAATTAAAATAATCAGAATTCAGAATAATACCGTTTCGTAAAATGAAACTGGAAAATACTTGACTTACTTACTTACTTTGAAAGTTTTAAGCCCGATTATCACTCATTATTATAAGTTGTTACTAAAACTTTCTGTGTAATTATTGTATTTAATCCACATATTGTTAGTTTTCTCAGTCAAAGAAGTGTCAACCAGTCATTGATATCTTTGTAACAATAAGGACATATTTACAGTCATAAATCATTGTTTGAACATTTAGAAATGTGGTTTTTACAGTAATTTCCAACAATGGAGATTATACAGTCAAATATAAAAGAGTTTTAGAATCATTCTAATTAATTGCGTTGTTTTTTATCGTTAATTAACCTAAATTAAATAGTGCATTATAATAAAATAAAAAATCGATTATTTTTTTATTGGTGATAGCTGTAAATGATGTTTTGGTCTAGTTTTATAGTGGTTTTTAGATAAACAGGTTTTTTATTAATGTTTCTTTTCTAATTACAGGTAAATATATCATCTTCCGTACTTCGAGTTATACATCAGCTTTCCATTTAAGTATGTTTATACTTTTTTTATAATTTAACTATAAAGGTTGAGTATAAAGGCTTGAATAGAATGTTATTCAAGATTAGTTCTGTCCCAATTTTCATCCAGATCTATTAAATAGTTCCATCACTATTGATAACCAAACATCCATTCAAAATATCGTATTTATAACACCTAAATAGCATACACACTATTAAGGTAGGTATTAGGTATTTACCCACGCTCTTTAGGAAAACCTCATGTAAATAAATAGCAAGAAAACCCTGCACCATGTATTTTCAAAACTCTAGTTATAATCTGCACATGCACAGTTATCTTTAGATATAATTCTTAGAATATTCAAACAGGTATGCATCTTCTTTTCAACACGCGAATAAAAAGCAACCTTGCCACCACCACATAGAGGTTAATTTTAAATGGTAAAGGTACATTTTCTATTAGTACAGTCGGGTCGAGAGGTCAGCCCTCTCGGCGAAGTATAGAATATGCCTCAATTGTCTTATGTCGAGAACCAAAGGTACAGTTTTGTAGAAAATATAGGTAGGTATGTGAAATGTTTGCGGTGAATTTCAGGTTTGTCTTCGTGAGCGTACAATGTACATGTACCTACCTATTATATGTAGAGAACTAGCGACCCGCCCCGGCTTCGCACGGGTGCAATGCTGATACTAAAATATACACTACAGAAAAATTGTGAACGTTGTATAGGTATAAAAATATAGCGGCCCGCTCCGGCATCGCACGGGTATAAAAAATACCTACATAGCCGGGCGGCCGCAAACGCTACGTCCCGCAATTTTTAAATCTGTAATATCTTCGAAAATATTCACTTAAATCATACGGTGTAAAGGGCCATATAGATCTATATTAAATGAACAATGTATCCATGGTATTTAATTGGTTAAGGATTAATACTGTATTGGTTAAAATCGCTTCGAAAATTAGCCATTATTTGTCGTAAAAAGTAAATGACAAAAAAAAGTTATTGTGGGTTATCCATAAGAGATAGACATATACCATCGCGGACTTTTCTGTAGACCTTTTCAATGTGTATAATACTTAGTACATTATTTTGATAAAACTCGTAGGGTTCAGCCTGCGTTTGCAATGTAAGCGGAATAAATGTAATTTTTTACGACATCACTTTAGAAACCTCAAAAATAACAGTACTTCTCCACTACTTAATGGATCTTATTATACATATAAACCTTCCTCTTGAATCACTCTATCTATTAAAAAAAACCGCATCAAAATCCATTGCGTAATTTCAAAGATTTAAGCGTACAAAGGGACATAGGGACAGGGAAAGCGACTTTGTTTTATACTATGTAGTGATACTAGCATGCCATTCTTTGTAAATTTTCCACACTCTATGACTACTTCTAAAAAATAATCTTTTTATTTTTCCTATCTCTATGAAAAAAAGTGTAGTGCCTACTATAAACTATACTACATGTAATATTAATAATCTTATATATAAAAATGAATCGTAAAATGTGTTGGTAAGCGCATAACTCGAGAACGGCTGAACCGATTTCGATAATTCTTTTTTTATTATATTCCTTGAAGTATGAGGATGGTTCTTATGTAGAGAAAACGTAAATATTATGTACCACGGGCGAAGCCGGGGCGGACCACTAGTATATTAATACATATTATAGGCATTATAGGCATACACATTAAGATCATCTTTAAATACCACACAATCAAAAGTTTCAAATGATACTCCACCCTGAGAATCGAACCCGGAACCAAAGGCAGTTCCACATAACATTGACGGACAAATAATAATCTCATATAATGGTTAATTTCATCAATAGCGGTTAATCGGTTCCAGATGAAGTGTGAAGGAGTTACATCACGTTCTATTTCACTGTACAGTTATCTATTTTATCGCTGAATCGTATAAAAGTTATTAAATGTCTAATATTTTATATTAATTTCATTTTAAAGATGGTTGATGCGTGAAAGATGTTGTTAGAAAAATCACCTCTTATAATCTGATACCATACAGAATCTAAATCTTTTGCTTACACTAATCTAAACTTATAAAGCTTAAGGGTTTGTTTGTTTGTTTGTACGCGCTAATCTCGGGAACTACTGGTCCGATTTGAAAGTTTCTTTCAGTGTTAGATAGCCCATTTATTGAGGAAGGCTATAGGCTATATATCACGCTAAGACCAACAGCTCCTGTTGGGTAAGCACTGCGGGTAAAACCGCGGAGCACAGCTAGTTATAATTATTCACATTAACTTTTAACCAAATAAAAACAATGTGGCAACGCTACATTTACCCTACATTCATTTATCCATAAACATACTTGATACTCGACACTTAAAAATAGCAATATCCAAAAATATTACTGCAGCACTAATAACTGATAATTCTATGATATTACGCACAATGATTTATCGAGCGCTAAATTTCGTTACAAAAAATAGCCGAGAAACTAAACAGTATGTAATATGGAGTGTAATTATGATTAAATAAATGTTAAGGTATAATCTACGAGTAATTGCATACAATCATGTTTAACCGTGGGCACGAATTAACTCTATTACAAGTATATTACAGTGTGAAGGGGTTTATTAGTTGATGTACAAGCATTTTCAAGTGCACATACAATTTGGTTTTAAATGTTTAACGAAAAGGTTATACGTAACTTATCGACTTAAAAGTTAAAACATGTATTTGGAATGAAACTTTAGAATAGCATATAAGCTACTTTAACTAACTTCCTTATTTAACCTAGTAAACTGCATCATACTATACATGATAATAGCTTTTATTAATTGATATTATGAGAAAAAATATTTGCTTCTCTAGTGTCAACTTTCAAATAAGCTCCGACACTACTGTACTCATAGGTATACAGCAGTAAGCACTAGCTGAGTCCCGCAGTTTAGTTTCAGTTTTTGTTTTTTTCCGTCAGTGCGCTTTTCCTGTTGGTCCTATAGCCTTCCTCGATAAATGGGCTTTCTAACAACGAAAGAATTTTCCAAATCGGACTAGTAGTTCCTGAGATTATCGCGTTCAAACAAACAAACTCCTCAGCTTTATAATATTAAGTATTGATTTATGAATTACTTTTTTTTTTCACGTTAAGCCCAGCTAATATTGTACACATCCTATCCTTCTAACATATAACATATCAATGACGTCATCGTACAGCATCAGTACTCAGATCAGTACGGATTGTGTAACGAACTAAAATCAACGTGTGAACGCCTACGCCTCTTCTGCAGCTATTGTTCTAGCTTTCACGATATCAAGATATGTGAATTAATCTTCATGTTATATTTTTTATTTGTAATCTGTGATCAGTTTGAGTATGATATGTTTTGAACTTTGACGCTGTTGAACCAAAATTATTTTGACTTGTAAGTGAAGTCCCATGTCAGCTAGTGGGGTAAGGGGCAGATGCATTATATATCTGTTTCACTGATCGATTTTCTTTAGGGACAAGTAGTTGATCAGCCTTCTGTGTCCTGCCAGACCCAAACAGACTTCGTCTCCACCGGGAATCGAACCCAGGACCAATCGGTGTTACGCTCACGCGTCAACCACTGTACTCGCGCGGACGCGGCGCGGGCGGTCTAATTTTGACTTTTGCCATGACCAAATCCAAAAAAAATTGCGAATGTAATAATTACTGCCTAGCTATACACCGCTTGTAAAAATTTAAGTAAGCTTATAAAAGCACTTTAATTGTTGCCAATTATCATTCAGTTGTTAATAAAATTTGAAGTATTCTGGTTTATTTATAAATCGGGTAATAATTCTCCGAATTTTTATAGTGTTCGTTTGCAAACAAAGATTATAAAAAGCAAATCAGCTTCTAAAAACCAAATCTATCAGTCCATTCAACACTTTTATAGATACACATAGACAAACAAACAAACATGTATCTAAATCTGATTAGCTATAACATTGAACATAACTCAAGTATGAGCGATACTCAATACATTGAATATATTTTGAAAGCAAAATTTAGTTCCCACGTCACAACCCACGCGGGGCTGACGCATGACTGTCTCAATGTAGACCATGAGCTTTGTAACAATAATTAATTATAATATTATTATTACAATGCACTTTTTTAACTGTGAGATACTTCAGGTTGCCCATTTTATAAAATTTAACTGCTTTTTTTACGCTGTTTAACTCTCATTTAATCTGATAGTATTAAAAAGCTAGTACAAATTAGGTATTAGTTGGAAGAGTTCACTACTAGGTACCACACATAAACTATAATGTTTCTTTGTATAGTTGTATTAAAGATGTTTTAATATATACTGTACATTCTGAAAGAAACAATTATATCACCAAGTCATATAGACTACAAAAAATTATTCTATGGGAGTTGTGAATTTTTTTGCGTCTTTGTGAAAAAAGCTACCGGCATTACAAACATGTCAAATAATATTTATAAAATGACTTTTAATTTGTTCTATTACGGATAAAGCCTGTTAATCGATCAAATAAGAATCAAGCTTTTGTGTCGTCATTTCAACACAAAATTATATCCGAATATATTTTTTAGATATATTTATGTCGCCATATCTTACACTATAACTTTGATAACATTCCCTACCGAGTTACGAAGGTGAGAATGCGAATAATTCACTAATTGATCTCTCTATTATTTATATTGAGATGTAAAACCTTTGCGATTTTAGATTTAGCACGATTTTACATCAATTGATTTAAGATCTAGCTTCTAATTTTAACTGGTCATTTAGAGCTTTGCGTTATTATAGTATTCTGTGTATTTTGGAATTATTATTGAGTCGTTCTTGCAAACTACTGAATAAGTTTTGATTCAATTAACGGTAAAAACATAGATATTAAATCAGTCTTTTTTTTTCATACATAATTACTAGATCTTGATTCTTTTAAATTTCAAAATATTATGTAGCTTTTTATAAAGTCGATACAATAATTCAGGCTACATTTTAAACTATTTTATTTCAATGTAATACTCTTAAAAAACAAATATAATATAACCAACGACTTGTTGATTTTATGCGTTATATCTTCTTATTTATTGAGATCTTAAATATAGTGTATCGATTGAGATAAAACTTTAACTTATGTGCAATTAATATAGCCCCATTAAGACGTGGATGCTCGTAATAGACACATCAGTAATGGTATAGCACTTTAGGATGTATGATATGATACAAATAGACTTTGTAATTATTGTAAATATGGTGATAGTACCTATAAGGATCCTTTAGCATGCAATTAACTAATATTTTGTTTTAATTACCTTTGAAATTTTATTCGTTCTAATGATTTTAATTGAAAGATTAAAATATGCTACAATTGCGTAATACAATCAATCCATAATCGTCGAAAAAATATTGCAAAAATCATTAAAAATAATAATCCTAGTTTCTCTTTAATCGTCTATTTTTGTAAAATTTCACTCACATAATGTGTTCATACAATAGCACGTTAAAACTCTAACATTACAAGAACAGAGTATTGAACAACGGTTATTTGACTCGTAAATGCTTCCAGAAGTTACAATTAGGATTCCCATAGATGGTACTATTAGCGCGCACACGAATCGCTCCAAGCGAACTATCTTTCCCACTGTTCTAAGTTCTTACAAACAAATGTCAGTTCTAGATATTTTGTATCTGTGCGGATTCTATTCGCGGTTTAAAAAAGTTCCAGAAATTTCTGACGCCAAGAGGCCTAAGGTCTTTATCTATACAGCCTTGTTTCGTATGACAGAATAAGCGCCGGAATTTTTCTTTTTTTGCTGACGGAATAAAATTATCATATGTCATAAAACAAACCAAATTAGGAGGAAAATCTATGAATAATGATTTGAATCCTATTGTTATTGTCATAACTCATAACTATGCATTTAAACGAAATATATTTGACGTAAAACCATATATTTGTAAAACATTGGCAATTTGTAAATAATATTTAAATATCATAAAGAAAACGGTATATATGCAATCGTAACACGATAAAGCAGATCGGATCGCATAAATTTTGAGTATTTCAATATAATGTATCAATGATATTTATCATAGATAAAGCATAGATAATTATCTTAAATTTTAAGTTTTATTGGTCGGTCGGGGCGTGTATAACCGGATAAGTTTAGATCGTACAGATAAAAATCTTGCCACCTGATTTATTTAATGTAAATAAATAAACACAGTCGCATGTTAGTTGTGTAATTACGATTTACGTAAGAATGTATCAGAATAATTAGGCAGTAAATTATCGCATTTACCTTTCAAGGAGAAACTAATGAAGACGTTATATTTTACAGCTTCTTGAAATGCTTGCAAAACTTACTGCAATTACATTTATGTTATACATACAAATAGAATTTAAGAACAAGAATTATAGTAAAATATTAATTTAAATATAAATTGAGTAAAAAGTCCCAAAACAATTCATTTTTATGCAACCAAAAAGTACCGTTACACAGAAATTTGTTTCACTCGGTCCAATAAAAACGAACAGATGTCCTCGAAAATTCAATTTATTAGTATCGAAAACAATAAATCTTCGAAAATAACTATTAGCGCATACGTTGATCATATCGAAGTGTCCCACGGCGAAAACAAAACGCGCACCGTGATTCCTTGAAACCCTTTGGGTCACGAGAATCATGAACACACAAAATCAACTCTATTTTAATCTCTTAGAACACATTTTACAACAGCAAAACACAACCCACCCGCAGCGAACGTTAGCAAAGCGATATGGAGAACAAAATATCAATTTTTAAAATAATAAAATCTTAGAGTGATCACACGACGTCACTTTAACAAACTTCATTTTGCCAAGCGTACACGAAATTGTAAACTTTATCCCAGCACAATAAAGTTCAAAAT
>CAJQZN010021986.1:0-17934 GCA_907164685.1 Colias eurytheme
TTGTTAAATAGATGCATTATGTTTATTCTTTTCTTTGAAAATCTAATCGAGCTTTTAGAGATAGAAAAGGTCACACACAGGTTCATATTTAATTGTAAATTACACTCATGGGATGTAATTAAGTATATTATGATGATAGGTACTATAACTATCTTATTACAATAAATTCAACGTTAAGATTGAAAGGTAAAATTGGCAGGTAAAATATCAATAGAGCTAAAACAAAGAATATAGTTGAAGATATAGATTTTGTCTTTTTGCCACTCTACCTCATCAGTCATCACACACCACGATAATAAGGAAATTGATTTATGTAATAAATAAATATAGTAAACGTACGTACTTAGGTACACATTTAGAAAGGTTTTAATGATTTTACACGCATTACATGAAAAGAAAGATATAAAAATGAATAAAGAAGTCTTGTGTAGAAGTCTTGCTAAATTCAATAAAACATAACACTTTCATCTTCCAAATTCCAATTTCACATGCAAAGTAGACTAAGTAATATTTTGCTCATTATAAAGCCAATGCTGGATTGCGCGAAGACGAAAGGGCCCTGCTCAGTGCGACCGGTGCCCGACCCGCCGCCCTGCCCGCCGCCGCCGCCGCCGCCCTTTCCGTGGATTTACTTGTGGATTCTCGGCTCTTTCTTCAGTGTTATGGGCATTGTATGTAAATAGATCTTCGCTTGAAATTTTAATAACTATCGCAAAAATTGAAAGCTTAGGTAGTATAGTAGATATTATGATAAGATTGGGATTTTTGGCTGTTTTGCACACAAAAAGCAAACGGATATCATTGAGAAAAATTTTCTAAGAGTACATTCCATCTTTTTTGAGTTTATTATCGCAGGTTGGAAAATATTAATTTATAATAAGTTGAGTTATTAATGCATTTAGGTTCTACACACTCGATGTACTTTTTCAGCTATACAAAATATATCTTTATAAAGAAATGCAAGAGAAGCTTGGTGAAAACGTGCCAATATGTAAGTTTTTGGCGGTTTTAATGCTATATATAATCTTTATTTTTGAATCTTAACCTTCTTATTATATTCCTTAAAAACATTGGTTTGAAGGGCGTCCTCGTCGCAAAATAAAAAGGCCCTTTCACTGCAAGGATCTGCCGGCGTGTGTGCAGTACTTGATAGTCGGTACGGGGGCGGCTGGCTGGGCGGCTTATAAGGCTATCATGGAACACGATAAGACTGCTAAGGTAAAGCTAATAATAAATATAGGTTGGAAAAGTAATTACTAAACTATTTATTTGTGTAAACATAGTTTTAATATGCTTTTAACTTTTTAAGGTTTTCTTTTCAGTTTGCAGTGGCAGTCAAATAGAAACCAGTAAAACGGCATTTAAGCATTTTAATCTACAAAATATTATTACCTACCTTTACAAGAAGTAAATAAGAGTATAAGAAAGAATGCGAGAGAAGGCAATGTGTTACGGTTTTTTTAAATGGAATGAATGTAATTTCAGGTATTTTTCATAACGAAAGAAGACTGCTTGCCGTACGACCGACCGCCGATGTCCAAACACATGTGGTGGAACGTGGATCCGCCTGATATATTCAAGTTGAACTACGTGGAAAAAGGGAAGAGACACACGTAAGAATAATAATATAATAATATGTATATAGGCTACTAGAGATCGGTGAAAGGGCAAGAAAGTATTTTACGGGGATGAAATACAATAATTAGATAATTGAAATGAGATATACCAATTCACGATATATTTTCTACTTTTAACGCTTTACAGTCTATGAATTCATTCTTATTCTTAGCTACGAATTACAACAGTAAATTATTATTCATAACATTCCAACTGTGAAAAAACACCTTCTGACCACTCTATCAGATCGTTAATCTTAATGAATCTAATCACCAGAATGTACCTAGCGGAATGCCTGCACTTCCTGGACCCGATAAAGTTCTACCGCAAGAAGACCGGTCCAGCGGTGTCCATCGCGACCGGTTGGTGCGTGCTGCGCGTGGACGCGGACGACCACGTGGTGTACGTGAAGACCATGTGCGGGGAACAGCCGATATACTATGAGAGGTGCTTGCTGGCTACTGGTTAGTTGGAAGATTAAATAGTAGTAGAAGGTATCTACTATATAAAAATAAGTCGGGTTTTCCTTCCTGACGCTATAACTCCAGAACGATCGAACCGATTTCCACGGTTTTGCATTCGTTGGCAAGGTCTCGGGCTCCGTGAGGTTTATAGCAAAGAAAAGGTGTCTCTGGTGGTGAAACGGAGTTCGCCGGGTTTGCTAGTAATATTGTAAAATTCTTAAAAACGTATGTAAGGATATCTCGTATAGGTACTAGTAATGTGTTCTTATGTGAGTACCTAAATAAATAATATTGAAGAAGCAAAATATTTTTCCTACGTAAGGCTTCCTTGATAGGAGTGTTAGTTTTCCCTTTCCGTACCTGCTTCTATCTACATAAGTAGATAATAATATGCCTTTGTATAGATGCTTCACAGATATCATTTATAAATGATAAGACCTTATATGTATATTAAGAGCTACGTCTTCTAGTAGCTAAATCACAGAGCTAAATACTACATTATACTTATTTGTTAGGTTCTAAACCAAGAAACCTATCGATCTTCAAATACGCTCCAAAAGCGGTGCGCGATCGAGTATGCACTTTGCGCACAATACGGGATCTCGAGATCGCGTTCCGTAAAGTGAAGAAAGCAAAGCACGTCACCATCATCGGAGCCGGACCCCTCGGGTGTGAACTGGCCTGGCATTTGGGCAGGATGAGTGAGTTCTAGTCATACAGATACTTTACTTGTGTTTGTATTTAGATTTTAAATTTTAATTGCTAGGGAAATAATGTGTCAAATTTAGCTTGTAATAAATAGTAGGTAATTTAGACGTCTCTAATCTCTATGTTTAGTTGCTATGGTTATATTGATGGGTTGATGACTGGTTATATTGATCTGTTATTATTCCAGTATAAATAAAACCGATTTTTGTATGTTATTCTCATAGTCTGCTTTTATCATTAAACATTTGCATTTTAATAAAAATACTACCTACAAATGATTATAGGTAGTTCTATATTACATATTATCGATCTATGTAGCAAATTAATATTCAAATTTCAAACGTTTGTCATATCCTTGCACATTACAATGATATTTAACAAAACTACAGACAAAGTGGTAGAACGACCTCCGCATGAGGAGCCAATACAACTGGTGCAGATTTACAAGGACAGGGGTATCCTGGGCGGCATTATCCCGGAGTACCTGGGCGAGTGGGCTGCGGAGAAGATCCGGGCTGAAGGCGTCGATTGCATGCGACAGAGTTAGTGTTATGTGTTGCAAGTTTAGTTCAATACCTATCTATAGATAGATGTTTGAGTTGACAACGGTCACCAAAGTCTGAGGTCACGTTAGGTTGTCATACTGAAAAGAAATTGATATGCCCTTTTTTTGAATGTTTCTTTGTCAAAGACGCTTGGAAACACCTCAGATGATAATTCATTTCGTTTTAAATACTAGTGTCTTTATTTTATATAGTTTAAAGAATAAAAATTATATGTAATATAATTGTTTGTAGCTCAAGTGTACGACGCTTTCGAGTCGGCCGACGGACGGTTAGAGCTGACTCTATCCAATGGGTCGTCTCTCGTCACAGATTATGTAAGCAATGTATATTATCTGTGAAAATATTATACTATATGTATACCTACGCAATGAATAGATTAAAATTAAATAATCATACAAAAAGTTTATGCTTATCGATGATCGAATGTACGAATATTAAGATGTAAGCCAAGCTTTTCTTGGATTCGAATGGGCAGATAATCAAACATAAGTATCTAGAGTTTTGCTCATTTTATTACCCGAGAAAATTGCCATGACAAAGACGAAAATAAATCCAATAATGAATACTACGAGTTAGAATTTTTTAAAAGCGGTTGAAACTATGTAACAAAGTTTTTATGCGTTTTTTATTTATATGGTCAGGTATTTGTGTGTGTTGGAGCTGACCCTCGTACAGAGATGGCGGAACCTTCTTACTTGGAAACTGACCCGGTCAATGGCGGCTTTCTCGTCAATACTGAAATGGAAGCCAGGACGCATCTCTATGTAGTATGTATCTTTATTAGGTGTTCATTTATTTTAAATCATATTGAGATTTCTTTCATAAAGCCGCGTTTCATTAGGCAGTATTTGGCGCCTGACATGATGTCCTACATGCTGAAAGTTAGCGCGGAAGTTCGGATAATGATAATCGATAATGTTGCTAGAAATTTGGTTTGAATTTTATCGCTCCTACGTGAAACGCTCCTCCTACTGAAAAGTACTCGTGTACTTTTCAAAATGCCTTATCAGATCTGCAGCACGCTGTTTTGCAACAACATGTTGAAAGTTACTTTGCAATATGATTTAACTTGTTGTTAAATAAAGAGCATTTGTTGGATGGCATAAATTATTGAGTTGCAAAGGCAGGAGACGCAGCAAGCATCTACTCGCAGTGGAAGGACACGCGCCTCCGCATGGAGCACTACGGGCCGGCGGCGGACGAGGGCCACATTGCCGGGTGTAATATGACCGGCTACTGGATGGCCTGTAACGTGGAGCCCTACTTTAGACTGTCGCTAGAGGGCTCGCTGGATATGGAGGTGAGATTCGTATGATTTTATCTCGTAGATGTCAAACTCAAACTCAAACATTTATTTATTAACTAAGACTTCTTTTAGAAGCACTTTCGAATCGTCATTACATATTTTTAGCATTTAATAGGTACCACCGATTCGGAAAGCAGTATCTCGTTGTCGATAATATTAAAGTATTACCAGAGGGTACAGATTGCAGATTTTATTTGGAAGATTTGTCTGTAAAAGCTTTCCTATTTTTTCTTTTCCGATTATTATTATCTCAATTTCTCAGGCCATAAAACAGTCATTTTTATGAAACATATTTTTGTATTTATTTTTATGAAATTAACATAATATCAGGTGGTAGGCGAAGTCGGAGCGTGCATGCCGACGGTGGGCGTGTTCAAGCCGTGCAGCGACGAGTCCAAGCCGCAGGTGCAGGCCAAGAACGTCAGCAACGAAGTCTGCGACCGGCCGTGCTATAAGAAGTAAGTTTATTTGTTTTAAGTGCGTTGTATGTATGGTTATTATGAGTGTTTATTATGATGCCACTGTGTTTAGTATTAAGAATAACAAGGAAATTGGGAAATATAACATAGGTGAAAAAAATGAAATGTGCACTCGAAATATCGTGACATCGTATCTAAAATTAAATTAATTACACGCTTACAAATTATTTTCTAAGTAATTACATTAAGATGAAATAAAAAAAGTTGCGGGATTTGAACCCGCGTCCATATATCGCACGTTCACACTATGTCGTGACGATAAATTATCGTGTCGTGAAATTCAAGTTCAGTTCATGCGGCAGGTCGGACGAGTACCAAAGCAGATACAAGCGAGGTCTATTATACTACTTGCGGGATGAGACCATAGTTGGCATCGTGTTTTGGAACATGCCACCAATGGAAGACAGGAAAGATGTCGCCACTGAGGTACTTGTTAGTTGTAACCTTGATGTAACCGTTCTAATTTCAAAGTTCAATTTTTTTAAGTATATTCGATTAAAATGTGGTGTTAATGTAGATATCATATTCAGTTTTGGACAGGGGGGTTAATAATAATTTTAGTTTTTGTTTTTCAATAAATTAAGTGTAATGTTTATTATAGAATCTATATTTTAATCATGATGTATTACGTCTTAGATACTTCGAGCGCGGCCCACGTATAAAGAAATTAATAAGATATCAGAACTGCTAGGATTCCCGGAGACTCAATGTGAATACAAACCAGAAGAGGCATTACGTGAAGTTGGCCCTTGTATTAAAAAGTTGGTATTTTCAATAGTTACATAATATACTTATAATATGTTCAATTTTTTTTAAATATAATACAGTACTATTTTAAACTTGGCAACACAGCCGTAGAACATTTTCTCTCCAAAAATATTGAACTGTCGTTTTTATTGTATCGATCGTCGCGGTCGATCGCTCTCTAACAAACTTCATATATGTATAAATTTATAAAGAATAGAAAAAATTCGATCACGAGGCGGGACTCGAACCCGCATCCTTCGCGCCATTCCGGGGCGGATGCCTCACCAACTCAGCCACTCGTGACCCGCCCGAGTGATCGAATTCATTCTATTCTTTCAGTTTTATGTGTCTGATTTTTTCTATTCTTTATAAATTTATATTTATAAAGCATTTGAATGCCATAAAACCAAAAATATAAATTCATATATGTACTTAAAAGATTGCAAAATCAATTTTACCTACCTTTAAACCACTCATAATTTACTTTTTAGTCACTCAATCATTACAAAATCTTTGAACTTGACTATGTACTTATATATTATTTTTCTATCTTTCACAGTTGGCGAGAATTTTAAGCTAAATGCATGGATGGTGAACTATAATGGACAATGTAATGTATTGTATTAAATGTGTTTATTAAATAAAATAGAAAACAAACTATAAAACGTATTTTTATTTATTTTCTGTATGGAATAGAGTTTAGCCAAAACATCTTGAAAAATTTATTTTTTGCTTTTTTGCCTCTGAATAGATAGCACCACAGAACAATAAAAACAAATAGAAGTGCGATAATGTCATAATTAGTATGAAAACCAGTGTCGCCAAACCCACACATTTAAACCGATAGTTATACAGTACACTACAAGTAAACTATGCCTTTGATTGGACAGCTTAATTTGAGTAAAAACTGACTTAGGTTATAAATTCAGCATTTCAATATGTACCCTAACGCACCATGTTACGGTTTATTTTAGTATAACATCTCTAGGTATATTAGCTGTTTTGTTTCTCATTGCATAGAAATTCCAAATTCGAAAAACATTCAGCTACTCCACAACAGAGGGCGTTAGTTTTCGATAGATATAACTTTGAACCTCAACACATAGAGATAAGGTTGAAATTTGTGTCACTCAACATTAATGACATTAACTTGATATTTATCTGATGCTATGCCCTGAGGGATGTCAGCCTTGTTATCGATATCGAGATATCGATAATTCAAAAATAAATATTTTTTGTGTATTTTTTTTTCTTTCTATTATACGAGTATAGTATAATGTGTCACATTTTGGAGTATGTTTATTACTACTAAGTACGTCTTTTTATATTATTATTATTAAATAAAAAACGGAATAGAATAGTATTAATCTATATTTACAAAATACAAACAGAAAATATGCATTATTTTAAATCTTGGAACTGCCGTAGGTTTGCTGTATCGATGGCCTTTGTTAGACTGCTTAGTGCTGTTCGGCATTCAGTTAACTCGTCACGTTGCATTTATCCATTTCTCTTTTAAATTAGCCTCTTTGGGAAATCTGTAAATAAATTGGACAAATGAAAGCTAAGGAAAAATAAAATAAAATTTAATATTTATAATGTTTGTCTTTTCTAAAGTATCGATACTGTCGATATGCGCCACAAGCATCACTAAAGCGACATTCGTTTGTTTATTGCAATAATATTCCAGAAATTCTTGTTTGCTGTTCAATCTATAATAGTACTAATTTCTTACGGATTAAGGTTCATTTTGACTAGATATTTGTATACAATTTTGACAAATTACAAGCGAAGATATAACATAAAATATTATATGTAAAATAAATAAAATTAAGACTTACCGATGGTATGAAATGCCTCCATTGCTGATATTATTTCGTCTGCTATCATTTTTGCACTCTTATACCGAACAACACGTCCTAATTAATGAATAAATACGGAAAAAAGGTTTGACAGCTGACAACCGACTCGAATATTTTTCTGCGCACAACTGAGAGCAAGTTAGGTGATCTTACCTTACAAGTGACACGTGGGCCACGCCCACATCACACTTCTATCTACTTTACTGTTCTGTGGATAGCACTTTGCTTAGCGCACAGAAAAGAGCACTATCAAATGTGATCAAAACTCAAAAACTCAAAAAGTACTCTGTGGATCTTAGAGCATTAAGTTGGTTTTGCTATAAGCTGTGGAATGTGGATAGTATTCTTGTCACTTGTCAGTTATCAAATGTCACATTAATATAAACAATATTTAAAAACAATAATAAATTTGTTTCTTATCTAGAATGAATTATGAATTTAAAAATTTTAACATTTTTCATGATTAAAAGTATAATGCTAAGATAATAAAAAATACAATACCAAAAGTTTTTTAATTTAAAAGTCCAGTTTTATAGGGAAATTAAAATACAAAGTGGGCTACACTTATATTGTTGTTGGTCAGCAAAACATGTTTTGAGTTGGTGTAAAATATTTTAAGTGTGCGTATTTTTACCATTTTAATTGATGATTGATCAATTCTACAGAGGTATGTTAAAATACTTACTTATTTATGTGATTTTTGGTTTTGCAATATGTTTTTAATAAATTATAATAATCTACTTATAATATACAGAGAATTTAAAATAAAACACTTTTTACTTCCATGAATATATATTAAATTGCTTACTAATATTTGTGCTCTTGTAATTTCTTCATAATTACCACATTTTCTTATATTGTGAAATTATAATTTTCAGATTTCAAGTAAACATGCAAGAGGTAGGAGAAACACTTGGTTACAAACATAAATACTTTAACAGATTGGTGCATAATGCTATTAAAGAAAATCCAAAACAGGAGCTAGAAGACATCGATTATAATAAACTAGATGTTATTAATCTTTACAAAATAGAAATTGCTTGTCGCACTAGAAATGTAGAGTATATTTTGAAAGTTTTCAAATGTCAGGATATATTTTATGTATCAAGAGCTATTAAACACTCTACTTGGCTGATAAGGGATACAAAATATGCTCATTTAATTAATCCAGATTATTTGCACACTAATTTGTTACCGTTCATGCTGACAGAGGCAGGAAATAAACTGATGCTATCTGTACGGTTAAATTTGAAAGATCCAAAGCGATATGAAGATTTCTTTGAATATTTAAAACATACTGATCTAGCCTTAAAGTTTCTACCATACTGTTCATCAGAATTTTTTATATCAAAGTTAAAGAATTTAATTTATTTGATACCGGATCACATGCTGGTGAAATTATTCTCTCATAATTTGGAAGTTCTTCGCATTTATTGCAATAGCCAGAGAAACCAATTCCCTTTGATTAACAAAGCACTGTTTCTTATTAGACAGTATGGAGAAGATTTTTTTGATATTCTAGACTCGGTTAAGAGTGAACATTTACCAGATTTTAAACCTAAATATACTAAATTAGCAATGAAGACTTGTCCACGTCGAATTATGTTTAATTTTCATCATTACGCCAAACACATTGATTTACCATGTTTTGTAAAATATATTCATAAGGATTATTTTAATGAATTTATGACTAAATATGCTGATGATGCAGATGTTTGCTCTCTTTTTGATGCAGAAAGGCAACAGAAGATACTCAAACCAAATGTCCATACTGAACTGCTCTCCAAATTGATAAATTGTGATACTGATGATTTTATCCTATGTAGCAAAATCCTCCAGGAATTTAAGATAAATTTACCAGAAATAATGAAGAATCTCAAATTTACTTTTCATTGTATCAACATTGTTGGTAGAACGTTTAAAATACATAGATTTAATATGGAGTTGTGGAACATATACAATGACATTTTTAAGGAAATAAATATAAATAAATATTGCAAAAGGAATAAAACCCTGCAATTATACATCAGAAACATTATTGCATACAAAATTATGCAAAACCAAAATATATCTGAAGAGATATTGTCGGATTTTGAGTTTCACACTTATAAATCTGATTTGACCAAATTTAATGAAGATGAAAAGAGACTTTTATTTGAATTTTTGATGAATTTTGCATTGATCAAAGTTGCAAATTCTTTTAAAAAGCAAGAGGAAGTACTTATATGGATGGAAAGACTTGTAAAGTTATTTGATGACTGGGGTAAGAATATGAATGATTACTATTTTGTAAGAAATAGAATTAGATATACCATCTTATGTATACAAGGCGTTTCAGGTATTGATGGTCTTCAAAAAGTTTATGATAGAAAGAAATTTTGGAGAAAAGCTTTATTCCGTGAATTAATTTTTTCTGAAGCATGTGAAGCAATTGATTCTAAAGCATGTGTCAATATTCTAAAACATGATCCAAAAATACTATTCAGGATAAAGGACAAAGTTCTGGCTTGTTCTACTGGTGTTAAAACTTATCGAAACTTTTATTGTAAAATACGTACATTTTGGCCTAATACACTGGCATTGTCTTTTAAAAGTTTACACATGGCAAGACTAAAAACACTGCCCTCAATAATAGGTCTTCACTTTCTTTTAACAAAATCCGAGTATTTAGATTTTTTTCAAAATCAAATACCAGATGATGACCTTATTAGTAAAGGGTCTGTGGAAGATATACTCCTTTGCAAGAATTTAGCGAAAAATATACATTATTGCCGGCCCAAACCATCGTTAAATATGGCGATGTTATATGCGAAAGATGTGTGTATGGTAGACGTTATGGCATCAGTGAATTCTATATTAAATAGTATGCCTATGCATCAATTTGACCAAAATTTCCTCATTTTACAAGATAATCCACTTTTACAAAAACTATGTGTCTGGGTAGCTTTCTCAAAGAGAAGTAGAAACGATGAGAAGCAGTTAGTGTTACAAATTTGGCACAAGACAGATTACACTTCAGTTAAATCAGAAATAATTAGAATGTATATAAATTCTCTTAGTAAATATACAAAGAACGAGTGGAACATTCGTTGTAACTACTTGGATGTGATTCGTGAACAATGGTGCTCCTTGGAGGTTCTATTGGAAGATGTAACAGACGAGGATATTCTAAGAAAACTGCCTAACAAAGTTCAAAGACTGAGTTTATCGATCCGTAGTGAGTTTAGTTCAAAATGTTATGATTTAATTGAGCAACTGCAACCTAAATATAAACATTTTCCAAGGGTACCTATGATGTCTTATATATTTTCAATGCATAATCTTGACAAGAATCTTTTAGCGGAAATGATTGAAGATTGTATTACGATAAGATTATGTACAACTAAATTAAATAATCATCACATGGACATTCTCGTTTCGTGTTTGTTTACGTCGAAACATGAAGACGAACAGATAATTTATTTTAATACAATAATAGCCCCTGTGTTTGACTGTGCGTACAAAATGTGGAATAGGAAAACATGTGGGCTTCTTTTGGTTCAATACAATATTAACAATATTGTTACTGCACTTTGCAAAAGGTTATTTACTTGTAGCAACAATAGAAGAAAATCTCGAGCTATAATTATACTTCTTTTGAACAGCCTTCAAAACAACGTACCAGTACACGAAAACTATATAATGATAACAAAGTTAAAATTGGCCGTGGAATACTTTAACATTTTATCCGAATACGAAGATTCACTTGAAGAAGGCGAAGTTCACAACCAAGCTGTGCAGGGATTATCGAAAATATGTATAAAGATCTTCTCTGAAGATGTCGCTACATACGACAGGAGCATTTGGAAACTCTTTTATCACGCCTTACAGATAATGCTTGATGAATTTAGTATGATAAAATCTACTCAATATAAATTGTACAACTGTATGTTGGATCTATGTACCACCTTATCATCAGATCTTGACATTTTAATCCATATATTGGTGATGGAACTTACTATTTATGTAGATGATTTTTATATCATTTTTTTCGACGATGATAATTATGTGGATCCCGAAGGACAAAAGGCATTGTTTGAAAGGATTAAACAACACCCCTCACCAGAAGTTAAAGCGAATTATTCAAAGGTGTTCTTATGTCTTAATAACAATCTTTCGTATACACAGTTAAGTTACAAGGATAAATTTTGAGTATATTTACTAGTCTATATGAATGTTTAACTGTATTCGCTGCACAGCACCTTCACCCAACTTGAGAGACTGCCGAATTTGTTTTCATTTAAATTATTGAGGAAAATGGAAGGTAAGGTGAAATGAAACAAATTTATAATACAAATCAGAACTCTTATTTTTTTTATAAATACACAAGCGTATATAAACTTTTAATAGTTTAATCATAATCGTACAGCAATTTTTTTTTGTGTGGTGTTTCTCAATGTTAGCCAGAAGGGCTTCTACATTTTAACGCTGACGCGGGGGTGAACTGAAAGTTCACCCTGGTAGCGACATGCGCAAGGGTGTCCCCCCTAAACGGGGATTTCGAACCTCGGCTTGGGCTGTCGCTTGAGTGGAGGAGGCCGGAAGGGCCCTAGTCGGACGGGAATCGTACAGCAAGTACATATATGTATTTATGTAAACGTAGAACAGTGTGTTCTTACAGCACCATCTTTCTTCGCCGTAGAGCTGGAAGCTGGAAGATACAAGAGAAAGTTTTAAAACTATGATAAAAGTAATAAAAATTTGATTAAATATGAATAAATATTTTTCTACATACCCAAGCTTTTTATTTCTCTTTCTCCTGTTTCTGTGTAACGAGTGGTATCTAAAGAGCTCGATTTAAGTTAGGTATTCATTAAAATCCAATACTTGTAGTATTGGATTACTACCCTACAATTCAAACTAAAACAAAATTATTTTTATTTTTTCAAATAGTCAAGCGCACAAAACAGCCATTCCGCGTTTGATCCAGTGCGTCTGCACCTTTTATTATAAGTTCATTCATTTTTTAATTCCTTTCATTTCTTCAACTACCTTCCAAGAAAAAATAAATAAAACGACCATCAATTTCAAATAATTTAATAATCCAGAGAACAAAACAGCGCCACCCATCGCTTGATCCAGTGCGCTTGAGGCTTGTGCGTGGGCAGTTCTATGGTCATCACGTAGTTGTACTCGTATACAGGGTGTCCCACTATTGGTATACTAAGCGCGAAGGGACTTGTAGTTTGGCATACACTGATCACGTAAAAAATACTTATACAACAAAATTACATCAAAAAAATTTTCTTGAAAATCCATGTTTTCTTCTCTAGCTTCGCGCAGCCGGCATATACCGCTTCGCTAATATGAGAATTTTGTCTATGAAAACATAATCATAAACGATAGGTCACGTGCTGGTAGCAAAGCTGGGTGGGTTGCTTGTAATATGTGTACACATAGAGTTTTAAGAATTCATCTATTTGAAAAAAAACTGCGTCTGGAATTTTATAAGTATTTTTTACGTACTCAGCGTATGTAAAACTATAATCTCTTTTGAGCTTTGTATATCAACCGTGGGACACCCTGTATACCTTTGAGATTCTATTTTCGTTCCGAGAAGCATTTCCGTGCAAGGCTACCTGCTCTGGCTAGATTGGCCTATTACCATTTCGACAACTACCCTCCCAGAAAAAAATAAAACAACCATTAATTTTTATTTATATTTTTCAATAATTTAATAATCCAGCGCACAAAACAGTGCCACTCCTCGCTTGATCCAATGGGCTTGTGGTTTATGCGTGGGCAGCTCGATGGTCATCACGTAGTTGGTGGAGTGCCCCGTGGTGCTGAGCGTGCCCGCGCGCACTAGCGTCTTGTACGTGGGGCACTCGTACAGACCTTGCGCTAGCTTGTGGTTCTGCTCTGGCTTCATGTAGATTATTGCCATTTCTGGAATTAATTTATTTATTTTAAAATAATTATGTATCAATTGATACAATTTATTGTACACCCTAAGTAAAACATTATTACAAAAAAGGTATCGTTTAAGAACGGGAATAGAATACAGTTTATAAAAACATAGAAAACAGTTTATAATGTATATTTTTGTAGTTAAAATCTAAAAGATTGTACTTTAAATAGTTAAGTCATTTACACAAAATTTTTAAATAAACTTACAATTAATATTTATTTTAGTTCATGCAATCGATGTCACATTTAGTTGCTTTATATCCGTGTTAACATTCCTCACGAACACAGCCATACCGCCATAAGACGATATTATTGCACAAAATAATCTCCACTCACCAGCAAATTTTTTAAATTTTTTTTTGTCAAGGTGTACAACTTTTGTGAAACGTTAGAATAAGTGAATTGTAAAATTCTTTGAAATAAATGTCTCAAACCTAAAAAATATTCCATTAATTATCGCCTAGTTAGTTACTTATCTTATAGCATAGTTTACAAAAAAAACCCGAGAAATAGCGGGTAGAAATCAAAACAAGTGCAGTCACCAGTATGTAGTTCTTTAGCGCGGCTCTCCTCGAGCGCCATGTCGCCCCCGTTCCACCGCGCGCCCTCGAGGTACAGGCCGCGCACACAGCACCCGTCCTCCGGCTTCTTGGCCGGCGCGCCCGCTAGCGGCTGACAACGGCAAATAGTGCACAGTGGGAAATCTTAATCTATACTAATATTATAAAGAGGAAAGGTTTGTATGTATGGATGTATGGATGTTTGTTACTCTTTCACGTAAAAACTACTGAACCGATTACAATGAAATTTAGAACATATATAGAGGGTAACTTGGATTAACACATAGGATAGGTTTTATCCCGGAAATCCCACGGGAACGGGAACTATGCGGGTTTTCCTTTGAAAACGCGGGCGAAGCCGCGGGCGGAAATCTAGTTGACAATAAATAAAAAAGAGCGTGAGTGCCGAGCACACACGTGTCAGAAGTGATACCAAAATCGTGGCCTTACTTCATGACGTGACGGTATTGTCATGAAGCGACGCTACACACACTCAACGAAACTAAAGAAGTTTCACTTAAAAAAAAACATACAACATAGCTATACCACAAATTTATTAAGATAAGTAAAGTTACAGAACAAGCAACAGTTTATAAAATATTACACACATAGACCGATGTCGTTAATTGAGCAAAAAAATTGCTCACAACACGTTGTGGACTGCGGTCAGACGAAAGGAGTATTAACACAACCTTATTTCGATTTTTGAACATTGCATTGCATATTAAATATGAAGTCTCAAAACAAGCAATGATAATTTCTCAAATAAAAAATAATCAATCCACAACTAAGTCTACAAAACGTACCCAAAATTCAAATTCACCAGAAACTAACCTCAAAAGCATACGCAACCGTATCAATAGCGATCACGTGTTTCCGTGCATAGTTCTGCAGCGCGCCGGTGAGGAAGGCCTGCGGGAAGTAGAAGCCGGAGATCCAGAACACGCGCGGGATGCCGCCCTCCGCCCACTGCTGCATGAACTGCACGCGCAGTACTAAGTCTTTCACCCATGCAGCTGCACATGGAAATTATTAAGAACTAGAGGTCCGCCCCGGCTTCGCCCGTGGTACATATTTCGCAATAAAAGGTAGCTTATGTCCTTTCTCGGGTATCAAAATATCTCCATACCAAATTACATGCAAATTGGTTCAGTAGTTCAGGCGTGATTGAGTAACAGACAGATAGACAGAGTTACTTTCGCATTAATTATATCTAATATTAGTATGGATTTATCTATATTTCAAGGGCGCGTACAGCCACGCACAAGATAATCATAACATTTACCAGTAATACAGTAGTTATCAATAATTAATTAATTATTGTGTATAATTGTAATTGCAAAGTTAAAAAATTAAATGTTATCATTACAATTGAATTATGTAGGTAGTTGTAGTACTTAATGTGTAGGTTACGGATTCGAATCCCGCTTCATATGTTATATCGTTCGTGAATAAAATAAATGCCTAATTAAATAAATAATTAAATATTTCGGGACAATTTTCACATACGGCACGATCTGATCCCATACTAAGCTTTCGCTTGTATTATGGAAAATAGATGGCTGATGAACATACATACCTATATTATAATTTTAAATAAATACTTATATAGATAATTAACACCCAGACACAGAGCATACATCTATATTCATCACTCATATATTTTCCCCGGGTGGGAATCGAACCCACTACCAGTGGCATGGAAGGCAAGGAACCAATCAAGCCAACCAGTCAAAAAAATAAATGCAATTAAAAATTTAAAAGTGAAAGATTTTGCAATGAATTAGCAAGAACCTTATTTCAATCAAAATTATGTTTGCATGATATTATAGTACTTGAAACCTTTAACCACATCTTCCACTGAATCCCTATAAAAACAAACTGACTGACCCAGTGGCTTCAACGACGGATAAGCTTTAGAGCTCCACATAGCAGGTACGGAGTTCATGGCAAGACTCGCCGCCATGCTCTCTAGGGCTTCCGACATCACAACCAGTCCCTTGAGCGCTTTCAACAGATCCCTGAAATGATTACGTGAGGGTAGATTTGTGTGTTTAGTGTATGAGAAACACTTAAATTGATTGTCAATGTATGCTGAATATATTATACACTTGACAATAATAATTGATTAAAAATAAAAAGTCGATTGACATAATTTTGTTTTATTTTTCGCACTTTATTTTTTTTTACTAAATCTTAAGCTTGTTCTTCTCTTTGATTAGTTTAAAAAAATGCAAATGGCAATGATGTTGCAATAATTTATACGCTAAAATAGTCGACAGGGCATTGTAATAGGGCATTTTAATGCTGATTACAGCATTAAAATGACGACTGATGATCGACTATTAAGTCGACAGTGTTCTGACATTGTAATAATTTACGTGCTAAAGTAGTCGACAATATACTGACATTTCCATAATTTACGTGCTAAAGTAGTCGACAATATACTGACATTTCCATAATTTACGTGCTAAAGTAGTCGACAATATACTGACATTTCCATAATTTACGTGCTAAAGTAGTCGACAGTATACTGACATTGCAATAAAAAAAAGTGCTAAAGTAGTCGACTACGTAATGCAGTCCAATAATTTAGGGGCTATTATAGTGGAAAGTGTAATGATATTGCAATAATTTAAGCGCTAAAATAATCGACAGTGTACTGATATAGCAATGAAATGTCAAATGACCAACTTGAGTGAGTTTTGTATAACACCAAGCAGCCTGTTGTATCGGATGGCTTCTTGCATGAGCACGGTGTTCAGCGATTCCTTGTACGACACAGGGTAGCTGTCGAAAAAAAAATCTTATTTAAATATTAATTATTCTTTTTTGCTTTATAATAGTTTAAAAAATGAGTAGTGAAAATGTGTCAGACTGTTCCATGTCGCTTGCAGCTCAGCGGTAGTTTTTTTGATGTTAGAGAGGTCAACCGAGCTGATTGTTTACCTGATTGTAAGCGGATCGCCATCACCTATGAGCATTTGGAGATGTAGGGCATTTGCAAATGCATTGTCTGCGTTTAAAGGGTAAAGGATAAAGGAAGAAGAAAGGAATGGAGTGGGAGGAGTGTGGGGACGGATAGAAGTGATGCTCATGTGGAGGAATGAAGGTGGAATTTTTCCATCGAAAACGGGAGGATCCACGACCAGTCTACTCGACTGGCTGTCTTTAAGGCCCCTATGAATGATAGCAACCTCGCAGGACAAAATAGCTAACATCATAAGTAACAACATTTGTTCTACGATTGGCATAACGCAATAAATTATTTTTTAAAGCTTTTCTTGTACTCTCCTAACATTTGTAAGTCTATGTTCTATTCATTATCGAAAGAACGTTAACGTTATTTTTGGGATGCGCGTAGAGTTTATAATATTCAAACGGAAAACAAATGAATATTTATTTTTGTATGAAAATAAAATCTAACAAATTAAAAGTCGTTGAACAAATGTTGTTATGATTTTGAACAAATGTTTTAGAAGTAACGGCGTATATGCGCTTTGTGAGAACATTTTGGTTGCGCTATTCAGAGCGCGGTGTGGCTACACTCTGGCTACGCTTAGTGAGAACATTTCGGTTGTGCGATTGAGAGCGCGGTGTGGCTACAGTCTACACTCACGTGGCGGCGATGTAAGCGTGGTCGAGCGCGGGCGGCAGCACGGCGAGGATGTCCCTG
>CAJQZN010021986.1:23996-41464 GCA_907164685.1 Colias eurytheme
ATCTTCCCCCCATTGAGCAGGAACGCAAACTCCTGTGACCGTATAACTCCTCTATCGAGCAGTATCCGCGCGCACAGCAGGAACGCGAACAGCAGTTTGTGTCGCTCGAACAAACTGCGGCACACGTTCACGTACAGCAGGAACGTGAAGTGCTCGATTATTATGTCCACGCGTTCGATTATGTCGTCTGTAATGTTATTATTGTTAATTAAAATAGCATTTTGATAGGCAAGTGATCATTTTATAGAAAAATAAGTCTCAACTCAAACTCAAACTCAAACTCAAACATTTATTTATTCAATTAGACTTCTTAAAGAAGCACTTTTGAAACGTCATTACATATTTTAAAATTTACCACCGATTCGGAAAGCAGTATCTACGGAGAAGAACCGGCAAGAAACTCCATAGTTGCTCTTTTAAATCATGTCAGTTTTACAATTTTACAAAATACATATGTAAACAACATATAAGTATTGTAATAACATGCCAAAGAACTGTCCTGTGGTTTTTACGCGACAACCCTCCATGGGTTTTTATCGTCCATATATTCCTGAATACTGTAGTACGCTCTCTGAACTAGTACATTTTTTATATAAGTTTTAAATTTAGAACTACTAAACTCTTTAATATTATGAGGAATTCTATTGTAAAAGCGTATACCTTGACCCATAAATGAATTTTTAACTTTAGCTAATCGGAAAAATGGCATTTCAATTCTATTTCTGTTCCTTGTGCCATAACAGTGTCTATCTCCTACTCTTGTGTGTAAGTCGGCGTTTTTGTGTACATGCAAAATATTATTAAATATATACTGTGATGGTACAGTAAGGATACCAGTATTCTTAAAGAGATCTCTTAGTGAGTCCCGAGCACGTAAATTATATATAGAACGAATGGCTCTTTTCTGTAAGATAAATATAGTTTCTATATCTGCTGCCCTGCCCCATAGTAGAATTCCATAGGACATAATACTATGAAAGTAGCTGAAATAAACCAATCTAGCTGTATCTTCATCGGTGAGATGCCTTACCTTTCGGACTGCATATGCTGCTGAACTGAGCTTACCTGCAGCGGTGTTGACATGGGCTCCCCACTGTAGTTTCTCGTCCAATGTTAACCCAAGAAATACAGTCGATTCTGTAGGGTGTAATACCTCCCCGTTCAAGGTAATATTTCTGCTTAACTTTTTAACGTTTGGTAGTAAAAATTCAACACAAGTTGTTTTTTTGGCATTTAATAATAAATTATTAGCAGTAAACCAGTCGGATATGTGTAAAAGAGCACTGTTCACTTCGTCAACATTTGGGTCATGCCTATCCACATTAAATATTAATGAGGTATCATCTGCAAACAGAACTATTTCACACCTATCCTGTAAATAATAAGGTAGATCATTGATATATACCAAGAACAAGAAGGGTCCTAAAATAGATCCCTGTGGAACACCAATGTTAATTGACGCACCGCTAGAACGTTCTCCATTAACAACTACAGTTTGTATCCTATCATGCAGGTATGAGGCTATGAGGTTCTGAGCTTGTCCCTTAATCCCATAGTGATTAAGTTTACGCAATAAGGTACAATGTTCAACGCAGTCAAATGCCTTGGAGAGGTCACAAAATATCCCCAAAGCATTTTTTGAGTTTTCCCATGCCTTATATATATGTGTTAGTAGTGCAACTCCAGCATCTGTGGTTGAGCGCCCCTTTGTGAAACCAAACTGTTTGGTGTGCAGCAAATTATTAGATGCAACTGGTTATCAGATCGGTGAAGGTCACTCTCCGTTCTTAGACCATTGTATTTATTGGATGAAACAAATTAAAACGTAACATAAAATGTAGTCCAGTTCCAGTTGCTAAGATTTACTTTGGTGGGAAATGTTATCATACATGCATTGGAATATAGAACAACAAACTAAGGTGCATGACACTACAGTGCACGGCACTACAGTACACGACACTACAGTGCACTACACTACAGTGAACGACACTACAGTTCATGACACTACAAAGCATAACAAGATTTCCATTGCAAAATAGTCCTTAACCACGTACCATTAGGTTCAGTTTCCGCCATGCTCCTCACAAACAGCTTCACGAACCACTCGAGCGAGTACTGGTACATGGGGTCCACGTTGGCCATCCCGGAGAGACAAAAGAACAGGATCTGTCCTCTGTTCGCGACCGGCACGTAGCCTTGACGAGCTTCGTCTATCTCTTCTGACGTTTTCTCTATGTCTTCCACTTTGATCTAATGGAGCAATAACTTAAAATTTATTTTTAAGGGAAGCAGACTATTTTCTTGAAACTTTATTCTTACTTTCAGATAATATAACATTATGACTAGCGATTATAGCACGAAGTTGCATTCAGGCGGAAGCCATAATATGTAATTTTCTTGTAAGTGAAATCTTGTCAATAATACCTATCATCAAAAAAGTCCATAGCCAACGTGTCAATCAATTCTTGTTATTAATTTATTATTTTTACTTTATAGTTAATATAAACAAGAAATTTTGAGAAAAATATGTTTAAAACCCAAGTCTGACATGATATTTTTGACATGATTTTTTTTATAAAATAGTGCGATGAATTCTCACCAAAATCTCCGCACTCTTGATCTTAATAGCTTCCAGCGTGAGGATCAGCGGCAGATCGTCAACAGGCGATCCCTCACTATTGGACAGCCCGTACAAGATGGCCGACTGCATCTCCGCGAGTTGGGAGGACATTTGTGCCCGAGAGACTATGAGCTGCCCGCGGAGTTCCTCAAGGTCCGGACGTTCTTGGGCCACTACTATTGATAGTAGTTGTTCCGCTAGACCACTGTTCAGAAGAAATAGTGTTATGATGAAATAAAGAATTTAATAAAATGGTCAGTTATCCAGATAAAAGTTAAATAAGTGTAAAGTGGAGGTATAACAACTGCAAACCTAAAATATTTTTTTCTAAAATTAATTTCCTTCTTATCATGATGATCCTTTTTATCATCGAGGGACTCGACGCCGGGCCGGTCTCCACCCTTATGTCATCGACATCCCACCCATACGCACTAAGCGATTCGCTTCTTCTTTTCTTATGCGTACTAGTAAGGAGTGGAACAATCTTCCGGCTTCCGTTTTTCCCAGAAACTACAATCTGGATTTATTCAAGAGAAATGTGAATAGACACTTATTAGGCAAGCATGCTCCATCCTAGACCACGCTTGTCGCTTTCCATCAGGCGAAGCGATGGTCAAATGCTTGCCTAATCCTAACATAAAAAATAAAAAAAAAAAATTACAAAGGATATCCAAATGCTTATCATCTTCAATAATATAAGAGTGAAAGTGAAAGGTCACTCATCACAAAATCTGAAAAAATGTTGAAGTATAAAATTGAAATTAGATGGGAAGTAAATTTGTAGTTACTGTGGTAATTTGTGTATCTACGTTTAAAACGGTTTTTGTAATAGGGCTGTATTAAAAGCCTTTCGACTTGATAGTTTGTATGGAATTTTTAGTGTTATAAAGTTGAAATTTTGTAGAAAGGTCCTCAAAAATGTTCCTACAAATCGCATTACAAACCTGGGTACCAGCGCAAAATTAACAATTTGCACTTTAACAGAGGTCTCGGGCGTGTATCTCGGGTTGGGCAGCTTCGTGGTGATGTAGAGGCGGAAGCCGGCCGCGTACGGGATCAGAGAGTCGCCCAGCTTCAGTACTAACTGACCAGCTTGGCGGAAGTATTGACGCTGGGGTGTAGTTCATTCATTCATGAATTTTTTATTAATAATCATTTCATCATCAAAAAAAGAGCGTTTGTGCCGAGCACACGTGTCAGAAGTGAAACTTCTTTAGCAAGGTTTATAGATAAGTGCTAAAATCGCCGCCTTACTCCATGACGTGACGGTCTTGCCATGACGCGACCTTGAAATTTTACTCTCAACGCGCCTAAAGAACTTTCGCTTCAATAATAAGTTTTTATTAGTCAAGTAATTAAAATTAAAATATGTAATAAAGTTTTACTATGGACAAGAAAATTTTACCTTCAACACTGGATCCAGAGCTGGGTCCAGTTCTTGCCCCACATTTTCTAAAAGGATGGGTTTGCCGAATCTCAGCGCAGATTCAAAATTACGCAGAAGATCTCTATCATTCGGTTTGCACACCACCAAACCTTCGATTTTACCCTATTTCAAAAACAAAAAAATGTATATTAATTTTAATAGGTACAAATGATTTTCCAGAGGCCTTCACGAGATATTCCCCAGTAAGTAATTGTTTATTTTACTTACTAGCCTATATGTATACATTTCATACTGTACAGAACTATCAATCATTTTTTTTTACAATTTTTGGATCTTTCATTTAAATTTATAATTAGACTGTGTGCGTGTATAAAAAGGCGCGTATATTATCAAGCACGTACGGTTGTATGCATTTGTAGCTTCGTGTATATGCTATCGTGCGTGTACATGTGTGTGTGTATACATTTGTAATCTGGCGCGTATGATGGTCTGTGTGTGCGAATCGAACACAGCACTTATGTTATCATACTAATGTGTATGTCTACATGCGTGAATGTGTGTATGTGTGGGTGTATTTACCATTGCGCGTTTCCACTTGTTATTCAATGGCGCATAATATCCACGGTACAGACTGTGCGTGCTTGTATTTGTGTGTGTGTGCGTATCGTGCACGTGTGTGTGTGTATGTGTGTCACCATGGCACGTATCCACTTGTTGGCCTGCGTCTGCGGGTCGATGATGAGCGGCCAGCGGCGCGAGTTGGACATCAGCACGGCCGACTCGACCGACAGCGGGTCGCGCGGCAGACCGTACATCTGCCAGTTCCTAATACATGAAAAAAAAAATAATTTCGACATCGGCAGATTCGTCTTGCCCTAATTTGGCAAAGGCCCTCTCCATTTCTTTCCTTTCATTTTTGTATTTATTAATAAATAAAAGGCGGAACCATCGGTGGTCAAGAGATCAGGCGTTATCTCGGAATGGCAGAGAAACACGGGTTCGAATTCCAACGGTCTTTTAAAAAATGAATTAGTTACGGATCATTTGCTACGTAGTCAAATTCGGAACTAATGCCGTCATCTTCTTCGAAATCAAGTCATTCATTTGATAACAGATCATTGTGTTGTTTGGTTTGGTACAGTTAAAAAGTTAGCTTTTCTTTATTAAAAATATTTTTAATCATCCCGTTTCAGTAACTGAAAATCTAAGGTATATTAATAGTACAAACATCAATTCTATCCATCAATCCTCACAAACTATCAAATTGAAAACATTACCACTTAGAATAATATAATATATAACAGCAAGAACTTCAGAATAATAACATAATAGAAAATAAAACCTTATCAAGACTGCATCTCCAAGAATCGATAGTGGTGTTCCACCGTGCGTGTGAGGCACCTCTACTTCCTGTATAATATAAAATAACAAACGATGTATTCCCTTTTTTGTAATACAATATTAAAATTTAGGCAAGATTAAATAGATAGTTATAATATTACCTCCATATGTTTTATCCATTCAGCCAATAATTCTCGTCGATATTCATCCGTAAATGGAGTGATGTAACCAACAGCACCTGGATATTGTACAAAAGTATAGTTAAGAGTAATGCATTCATTATTAAAACACTTTTAATTCAAGAGTTAGAGAAGACAAAGAATGTTTAAAATTTTATTTGAATATTTTTCCAAACGGTGTAGAAAAACATCGTGATGAACCAGATTTTTCATAAAAGCGAAATATGCATGAATGTAAGTTTGTTGGTAATATTGATGAAGTATATGGCAAAGAATAGATAAAAGTTAAACTAACAAGCACTTATCAGTATATCCCCCATCAGGTTCACGATGGCTACGTCCAACTCTTTGATAGTTCTGATCCAACGGACGCGCTCACTCGACAAGCCGTTTAGAAGTCTACAGAAAGAAAGTGTAAAATTGACAGATATCATGAAACTGATTATACCGCAGAAGTTTATTAGGCTGCTTTGACCTATAGTTAAGAATCAGTTGATGATACAATTCTGTATAATTATTGTATTATAAAAAATCCACCCCCATTATCATTTATAACGGTGTACGATGAGATTACAATATTATTATAATTAAATGCATTTTTCTTAGCTTAAACCACAAATTCGTCATAGTTTTAATTTCTGTAAAGAATTTTTAATTCCTGTGTTTTTTTTTATCCTTATCCATCACCATATAATTCATTGGCATCAATAATCAAGTGGCCAAAATTATTCTTACCTGTTAGCACGATCCATCCTCGCCAAACACTGGTTGATATCTTCCTCCATCTTTCTCTTTTCTTCTTCTTTCTCCTGCAGGTACGCGTTGAGTTTCGCGATACCTTCTAGTAAAGCTTGCATCTTGGCCTTTGCGTTCGCAAGCATTGCTAAAAAGGACATAAATTTCGTTCCGAAAGCAGATGTAAATTTAGCATTGTAAATTTTTTAGCGATTTTTTGTATTAAAATCTTAGATATTTTGATTCAACATTTTTTTATTATCTATTATGCTTGACTAAAAATTTAATTAAAGTATTTTTTTTAATACTTGACTATATTTATATTGCTTCAATCTATCACTCTTCGCTCTCATATGACTCAGAAGCTCCATGCAATTCGAAAACAACTGAAAACGCAGTATGACCTCGTAAAAGGATTTCATTAAATAGCAATAGACCATGACAACTGCCATTTCCTTCTTTCCCGCCCTTCAATCGAAAATAAATCAAATATCAAGTAAACCTAAATAAACATACCCTCAACAGCAGCAAGTTCTTTAGTAGCTCTTTCTAGTGCCTCCTTCTTGGGCGCGACCGCCTTGTTGACGTGGTAGAACTTGTACATCGCGTGCACCCACATGCATAGTGACATGCACGCTTTTGACACCTGGTAGATGAAGAAACAAATAAAAATAATTATTCTTTCTTCTGTTTATTATTTTGATAAATAATATTTCGACAAGCAAAACATGGAACAGTTGAAATAGTAGGCAAATTTTTATGACTGTAATATATAATTAATTTGTATGCGATCTACATTGCAGCTAGCGATAAGTACTAAATATTGAAGTCTTTATAAAGAAAATATGAGCAATTTCAGAACACTGTAAATAGCAATGATCTATAAACGTTGAAAATATTTCTAGATTATTTCTTAATAGATGGTATTAATCCGTGTGTCAATTTCCTCATCCATGAAAATTGTCACAACATTGAAAAATTCCTATAATCTCAAATGTACTAGCCAATTCCAATTTCCAGACTATTCCTTACCTTGGAAATCTTCATCGGCTCATAGTTAGGATCGACGACAAATCGCTTGAGTTTCTTGATCATGTCCTCAGTGATGGACTCCTTGTCGAACTTCATCAGTGAGTCCAGGAATGCAGTCGGGTCCGAGAGCATCGCGGAGCCCGGCTTCCAGTAATTAAGGACTTTCTCACCAAACGAGGCGCCAGGCTCCTGCGATTGAAGTGTGCCGTTATACGCGAAGTTACAATCATTTGTCAAGAGAGACTATTATTTTTGTCGAATGAACGCTTTATTTTACTGTTGTATTTTAAAGGTTGTTTTTAGCAATACCTGTGAAAATAATACGTATGTTGTATAGCCTATAAAAAGGAAGAATAGTTAGGTAAATATAGAAATAACTTTAAATAATAAACTCGTTATCAATTAAATACAAATTTTAACTTTATTTAACTTGTTTCAAAAAATCTATAGGTATAGTATATAAAAGAAAATTGTGATAGTCACACAATTAAACAGTTGTTAAGATCAGTTGAAAGGAATTTTGGTTGAAAACAAATATTGCAAATCAAACTTTTTCATCAAAACAAGTTTTCTTATATTATTTATTACGTTACTTTGATCGGCTTGATATCGAACACGACGCATAGCGACTCGATAACGAGCACGACTCCAGCGGGTGGCTTCTTCATCGCCTTGACCTCCACCACGTCGTTGCGGTTCAGCTCCTGCAGCGCCTTCTCCGCCGCGCGCAGCGCTGGCATCGCTTCGTCTGGACGCATGCATTATGCATTACTTATAACATTGTTCATATAAAACTGAAGTCCCATGTCCCCAAGTGGGGTAAGGGGCAGATGCATTATGCGTACATTTTTTTATTTTTTTTTTATTCAAAAACTGTTCAGGCATTTTATTTAAGTTTTTATAATGTAATATAATTTATGTAATGTGCTATAATTAATACCGTTTTAATTATAATTATAAATAAATTAGGTAGGATCATTGCTTATTGCTAGTTTTACGGCTACTGCTTACGGTACTCCTGATAGCTTTCGATACGTTTGCAATATAACAATTGATTTTGTTTGGATTTCTTATTGCATGCGTTACATCTACATCCGTATTTACATTGAAAGCGTTTCATCTTATCTATCACGTTTCATAAAGTAAGATTTTTTTTACATTTTTTAACCTTTGTACCAACAAAAGATATTTTTAATCTATAACCAGTTCAAAATGTAGCTCTAATATTTATTATCTACATTAAGAACATGCAAGTTCTGAATATTTCTTACTAAATATTTCAATGAATGATTATACCTAAGTCTCTTTGCGCATCTTCCGCCATTGCCGTGGTTTCTTTTGCCATTTTTTCAGCTATAGCTTGTTCTTTTTCTACTTTTATTCTTGCTTCTTCTGCTATGGCCTGTGAAGTATCATTAAATTAAATTTAGTTCGTATCTTCTATCTCGACACAATTATTCTTAAGTTTTATTATTCAGCTTACAGTATCAATAGCAATCTGGTCGATCACTTTCTTCGTCTCTTCTGCGGCCCTTTCCATTAACGGCTTTAACTCCGCCAGTTCTATTTGTAATTGCTTCACTTCCACTTCGGTTTGATTCAATTTGTTTAATCCTGAAAATAAGCTCGAACTATTAATTTCAGACATTTGTGTGCTACTGACAATTTATGTTGAAATTCAAGCATTTTGTTTATACATTTTCATTGTCATTTTGTTGTGAAACACCAATAGTGAATTAATTGGCTACACAGTTCCCCAGGAACAGAACTTACCTTAACTGTCCTTAATCCACCATCTTACAAGTCAAAGGATAATTTTCAACAGTAAACGATAACGAGATGGTATAGCAAGTGACGCAGTAATTGTTCAGGTCAGGTCCACTCACCAGTCTTCAACGCATTGGATTCATGCAGTATCGCCTTCTGCTTCTTCCTGAACATCTCCGCGTACGCCGCCAACATCTCCATGTACGACATCGGCGTGACGTAGTTCAGGCGGTTCAGTTGCGAGAGGAAACGTGAACTAGCTTCTACTACGCTCTGGTGTACGAAGCAGCATACGGACTGTAGTAGTCGGTTTAATATTATTTATTAGAATTTTCAAAGTGTGTTAACGTAACTATGTTTCTAAGTTTATAAAATGTATTTATCTGAACTATTGCTGAATTAATAACCAATGTCGTCTAGAAATTGACGACATTGGGTTTGTCAAAAAAAAAACTTATGAGATAAAAAATTGAATTTTATGATAGCATTCTCTCTATTTTTCAAAACCTATCAAGTAATCTAACAAAATATAGGACGTCTTGAGGTACGTCAAATGAATTTTTTAACTTTATATTCTGCATGACTAACAAAAAAAAAATCACATAACAAGTTTGTACAAAAATTTAAATTCAAAAACAAAATCATCAAAGCCCTCACCACCATAGAAGCAATAATCTCATCAGTAGTCTGCAGCTCCTCCATGTGATCGAAGAAGTGCGTCGCGACCGAGTCGAGCGCGGAGCGCGGCCACTCGCTGAACCAGTCGATGGTGCAGCAGTTCACCAGGGAAGGGAACTGGCGGAGACGCGCGCGGAATATCTGCCGTGTGGTGTCATTTATTTATAACTGATATTGTGTGACGTATTTTATTTATTTTGAGGTGAAATTACTTAAGGCGCGTTTAGAATAAAATTTAGGAGTAAGGTGACAATTTTGGTGTCTTTGAATCTCGACAAAGAAGTTTCACTTCTGACGCGTGTGTTCGGCACACGCTCTTTTTTATTATTATTAGCTATAGTATAGCTAGCATGCATTTGCATGTTTGTAATATTTTATTAAGATTAACTGTTTTCTAATCTCTTTTGTCCTGAGTAACCCATTTGCAAATTAAACTACCTGATCTATCTTTCTTACCTCATCACAACAAGAGCAGCTGCTGTAAACACAAACACAAAATAGACGTGTTTCTGCTACCTATAATATACTAGCTGCTCCGCGCGGTTTCACCCCCGCGGCTTCACTCTTGTAAGTCGTAGCGTGATGATATATAGCCTATAACCTTCCTCGATAAATGGACTATCTAAAACCGAAAGAATTTTTCAAATCGGACCAGTAGTTCCCGAGATTAGCGCGTTCAAACAAACAAACAAACAAACTCTTCAGCTTTATAATATTAGTATAGATAATGAACGCACCTCCCCCACGGGGCTCATCACCACCACGATGTGCAAGTTACTGCGCACGCGGCGCTGGTAGCACGCGAACAGGTTCCCCTTGGTGGCCGCCAGCCCCAGCTCCATGACCGCGTGCCGCACGGACGCGTACACGCGGTCCAGGTCCTCCGCCTCGTAGATGTTCGGCACGTCCCCAGAGCTCAGGATGTTGTTCAGGTCCTCGAGGAACGACTCCATTTTTATCTAGTGTTTTAGTGGTAAGAAATATGATAAAAGAAAAAAAAACCTTTATTGAAGTTATCTGACAATATTTTAATGAGATTTCAAACTCAAACTCAAACATTCATTTATTCAATTAGACTACTATTTAGTAGCACTTTCGAATCGTCATTACATAGTATTTTTAACATTTACCACCGATTCGGAAAGCAGTATCTATGGAGAAGAATCGGCAAGAAACTCCATAGTTGCTCTTTTAAAATAATGTCAATAAATTTACATAATATGTAACTTATATCTAACTACATAATATGCCAAAGAACTGTCCTGTGGTTTTTACGCGACAACCCTCCATGGGTCTTTATCGTCCATATATTCCTGAATACTGTAGTACGCTCTCTGAACTAGTACATTTTTTATGTAAGTTTTAAATTTAGAACTACTAAACTCTTTAATATTGTGAGGAATTCTGTTGTATAAGCGTATACCTTTTTGATTTGATTTAAATATTAATTATTTCATTTAAGGCTGATTTTTCAATCCTTGGTTAAAACTTATTCGTCGAATAATGTATAAAACTACCATTTTAAAAACGTATTCTGATTTCCCGTATTTGACAGTTTACGTGACATTTTAATATTATCGTGTAATACTTTATTGGACGGATAAGTTTTTTCCAAACATTGAAAAATCGGCCCTTAATTTGGTTAATTTTAAAATGTTTATGAAGTACAACACAAAATAAAAACAGAACTTTCTTTAGTAGTTCAGTAGGAACTAGGAAACTTCAACGATAGTTCAAAAGAAAAAGGTTATTGAAAATAGCACTATAATCGTTAAGAATAAAAAATCATAAGATAATCAGAACCTGTGCATCAGAGAACAAAAACACGATGCCTCTGTTATCAGCACCCGCTTTCAGCATGGTTTGCTTGAGATCATCGCGCCACTCTGATTGGCCGTACGCTTTCGTGATCTCGATTTGGACGCACTGTAGTTCTGACATGTTGGCCGCCAGGCGAGATAGGGATTGGCGACCTGGATAATTTGTCAACCAAGCGTCAAAATCGTTATTGATAATAATTATTATCATATTATCATTAGTACTACTGCCACCATTATAATTTTTATCGTCATTTTTAACTTTACCATCAGAGTATTTTTCTTTATTGTTATTAGTATTATCATCACAATTAAGATTAATCATCACCACCATTACTATTACCAATTCCATTATCATTATTAAATCTACTTCCAAAAAAGTAATCAACTTCATAACTATCTTCAACATAAGTCACAATCATCATCAACATGAAAATTGTAAAGGTTCATTTAATTTATTATCATGACAATTCTTTAATTTTTTTTTTCACACAAAAATACGAAATTACCACATCGAGAAATCGAATTAAAACAATTTTTATTTTATTATATGTTTTATTATACTCATGTTGCCCCATACCAGATCCGCCCATGCCCAGCAGCAGCGCGTTGGCCATGGGCTGGCGCATGATGCGCGCGAGCCGGCACAAGTGCGCCACCGCGTCGTCGAACAGCACCAGCTCCAGCGGCGCAGTGGACGACAGGTTGTACTCGTTGAGGTAGTGGGCTAGCACTTCGTCTAGCTACAAACGATTTTAAAGAGTCGAAAATTGTGCCTTTTTTTAAATATCTACCATAAAATGGTATTCGAAATGGAACACAATAATTCGTCTTAAATAAACTGTAAACTTTTTTTAAGGTGACCTTAATATAAAAGTGAATTTATGTTAAATTTATGGCCTATATTCTATAACCAGATTTTATAAATTATTCAACAAAAGTTTTGTTTAAATTGTTTTAACCCCATAAAAATAGGTAAAAAATTTGCGCAATCTATATTTTGGCTGTGTTTTAATCTACTCCTATTTAGTCCAGGGTGTTAATAACGCCCATTCAAACCTCATTCTGGTCAGTAATCTCCAAATACTTCTTATCATCAGCCCCGATATCCATAAAGTCACCGAAGAGCATCAATCTTCCACCGACGACGTCACTGGCTTTCTTGCCAAACTCTGATTTGATCTTCTTATTTAGGAGACTGTATATGGTGATGGAAATCATTAGTTCCATCATTTTGCTATCGCTAACTATAAATTTACAGTTAAGTAAGATAGCAATGGTAAATGCTTGAAATTATGATGTGGGTAGTTTCAAAACAAAGTCATTCAAGTCAATTTCATTAATAATACTTGTGTACATACTTGACAAACCACTTGCGATCCTCACTGTTAACCAATCTATCCTGATACACACGCTGGTGTTCGTGGTACCAAAGACGAATTACGTCATCTTCATCCTGAAACATAATGCAAATTGAAAGATGGGTATCAAAATGGATTTTTTTATAATAATTCAATATATTTTTTCATCATTAATTATAAAATTCGAAAAATTATTGCCACCTCATATAAAACGACCAGTCAACAAAAAACGTAACTGACTTTATTTTAAACAATATCCAATTTAATAGTAAAAGTGTAAAAATGAATTAAAGTAACCTTCACAAGATGAGGGTCCATCATCAAGATGCCCTGGAAAACTTTACTCAAATCCCTGAGGTTGAAGGTATAATGTGATTTAGTCGGAGTTGGCAGCAGTTCTTCAACGAGCGAGTTGAAAATATCAATAGATCCTTTGAGGAAGGGATCTTCGCGGATGGAGACTTTTTCGAAGTTTCGCGTCCAAGACTTTAGTATCGTGCTGAATATGCAATACTGAAAAGTGAAAAATATAATTGTTTTGGTTTAAAACCAGAATCAGGGTGTTTACTTTTATGAAATATGGTATGTGATGATATTATGATGTGGGTACGCGGATTTAGTTAGGTAAACATTTGGCCGAACGATTCACATGATCGAAAGTAACAATGCGTCCTCAATATCGTATTACTGTTTCAAAATTATCCAAATCATAAGGTGGAAAAACGTAATTTGGTACAGTTTCAATCATGAGACGTTCGCAAGATAAAAGACTGCGCAAATCGTTTTGCCCCAATTTAACGGATGATCTACAACTGTTCCGTCTGTCTGTCTAGCCGTACAATTTTTTTGTTCAGCACCTTGCTGTTAAACTCCATCTCAGTGAAGGAGATATAGTGGAAGTGTCTCATGAGTCGCATGGTGACGGGGTTCCGCCCTCCCCCCGGCGGCCCCATCGCCGCCACCACGCCCACGTCGATCAGCGTCTTGAACTCGCCGATGTTTGTGCGATCGTACCACCCTGCCCAGTATAGATATCATATTTTACCACAGAAACAAGGCAGTTTTATTTTTTCCTGCTTTGGGAAATATAGGAGTTAAAAAAAACACCTTGCGTATCTAGTAGCATCTCAAATTGGAGTCGAGACGCTATGCAACTACACAATGTTTTTATCATTCTGATTTTGCAATATAAATTGTTTATACAATATAACACGATGAACACTTTTTTATTTTTTCTTCATAGGTATTAGGTACTACAAGAATGAACAAATTACGTAACCATTTTAATTAAGTATTAAACTTTTCCTCTATTACATAAGCTGACAAGAAATTCAACCTACGATCCCAGTTCTTTTAACTATATCGTATTACAGACCAGAAAAGTCCATAAACTGCCTGAGCAGTTCAATGGGCGGCTGTGCACCGTACACTTCTAGCGCGGGCATGTTGAGGTCGTCGATGAAGAACACCTGCCGCTTGGTCGGCGGCGGACCGAACACGCCGCGACGGCGACGCTCCAACTTGCTGTCTATCACGTCCTGTGTACGTGTGTGCATATAAACCTATTTTTTTGAAGTGAAACTTCTTTAGGCGCGTAGAGATCATAATTTCAAGGTCGCGCCATGGCAATACCGTCACGTTATGAGGTAAGGCAACGATTTTGGTATCTTTGAATCTTGTCAAAGAAGTTTCAATTCTGACACGTGTGCTCTGCACACTCGCTCTTTTTTCTTCTTTCTCCTTCTATAATATAATGGATGGATCGAATTCGAAAGTATGAGGAATATTGAAAACTACCGATAGGAGTCACGAGACAGGTTTGATTAAACATAAACTGTATTGTATCAGATTAAAAAATAAAATAAAATTCATCCCTGTATTTTATAACCTTAAAGTGTCATTATCAGTGTTTACAGGAATAGGTTATTGAAAAGTTAAAAATAAAACGGTTTTAAGACATTGCCAAAAAATTATATCCACCTGAAACATATTAACTACATTCACATAAAATTTTATACCTACCCCATAAAAAAATATTACCTGCGTCTGATTAGCAGACGTCCTAGCTGAAAACACGAGGAATTCACAAATAAACTTCTTATGCAACCCCTTGGAGAGCTTCGAGCTGATGGTGACCGTCTTGCCGGTGCCGGTTGGCCCGACGCATATCACGTGGTTGTAGTTCGCGATCTTGTAGCCGAGTAATGCCGCGCTGCGCACGTTGTCTAATGTCGGCACTTCGATGTCTGGACAAAACACAAACTCTATTGATGATTGGTACCTTGATGCCTCGAAAAGCATGTGCCTAAATTAATACTTCGTCGATAATCTAGCTTTTTCTTTAGCTTGCCAAGATATACCACATTTAGAGCTCTATAGAACAATTATCTAACTTTTACTGGTGCGTAAAAATAAGGAACAATTCATCATCACACGCACAATTCGTATATTTTTATTACAAATTGCAGATTTTCTCTCGTATATTTCTTAAATAATGATCTCATATTTAAACATATAACACACACCAGCAAACTGCCACTCAGGGTCTACTTCATACTCTTCCAGATTTGCCATCCAGTTGTACCAGTAGGGATTTGCAGGCTCTCCATCATCCGTTGGATCCGTGAATCCACCATCGTGAAGTCTATCAAAATTAAATATTCAATATCTTTGCCAGTATTATCATTTTTACTGATTTTTTTTAGCATTCCCAAGATTTTTTACCATCTTAGTAAATTTTGCAAAAATTCAGAAATATTATACTCGCTTTTTTAATTCTATGTACATGAAAAATATTTCAAGTTTATATGTCCCGAATTACTTCAAGTAACTAATTCATATTCCTAGATCTAGAGCTGGTTGAAGCGTTTTTCTGCATCTACGTCTACATCTACATATATCTTTGTCTGTTTCGACGTGTGTATATGTATCTGTTTCTTTGTTTGTATTTGTGTCTGTTTCTTCGTATGTATCAATTTCAGTGGTAGTGTCCACTGTCAATGTCAGTCTCAGTGGGTTTGCATCTATGTTTGCGTCTGCGTCAGTGTCTATATCTATTTCTGTATTCGTATCTGATTTTATAAACACCCACGTGTAATCATAAACCCTGCCCTCCTTTGGGAAGGCGGGTTTAGTGCCGCTCTCCTCCATGAGGTTGCGCATGAAGTCAGAGAAGATGGCCCGACCCGTGTGGTCACATGTGGCGCCCACCGACCAGACCACCGCCCAAACCACCCAACATGGTGCTAGTTTGGCTAAACGACAAATATAACGGTAACATGAAGGAAATTGATGAAAGAAGCAAAAAATATTTAGGTGAAAACAAAGAAAAAGAACTCTTGTTATTGGAAATAAAATTTCAAAATATTTGAATGACAGGAAAACAATTTGGATGCATAATATGATGACATCAAACTTACAACTTATTAAATGAGTAGCTGTTTACAAATAAAATAAGAATTTATACACAAACTCACGCATCATAGCAAGAAAGGCACCTCCAGGCGGGGGTCGATCATCTTTACCAGTCAGCGGCCTCAATCTATAATCCAGTAGTTCCAAAAACTTCAGAACAAGAGAAGAATCTATTGAGGCCACAATTTCGGTAAGTTTCGAGCGCAGTATCACTAAGGACGGGTACAAGTATGTCGTGATAAGGTTGTAGAGCGGTTTGCGAATATTTTCTGCGATCTGTAATATTTGCATAATATTTATTATTAATTTATGCAATACTCCATTTCGTCATATTTTCGTGTGGTCGTGTAGCTCGAGTTAATTTTGGTGTATGTCCATTAACCATATTTTTTTTTTTTAAGTATTAGCGGGCAAACGAGCTGGCGCGTCACCGGATTAATGCGATGATTGGCGCCGCCCATAATCACCCACAAGACCTGTACGGTTGCAGGTGTGTTGCCGGCCTTTTAGGGTAATCCATAGGGTAATCTTGCTATATCACCATAAATAAATTTTCTGTTAGATTTTTAGTGGAGATCAAGTACTCTGTCTGATACAAGACATTTTTAAGAGAATTGATAATCGAGACATGGATCATGGACCATGAAGCACTGAAACACTCCCTATAACCCACCGGTGGCAAATTGCTCTTCATCCACGCGTTCACCAGCGGCTGCAAACCCACGACCCTCGTGTCCAGGTACACCATCCCACAACGCGACACCGTGGCTGGTGAAGCCACAGCTAAGTCTGCTACTTCAAAGATCATACGTTGTCTGTCTGTGAGCTTCATGATTTCACCGCTTGAGAGACAAAGCTTCTTGTTGTCGTCTAGCACCTGGAGATATGGTTTTGCTATTCAGCGAGTAATTAAATCAGAAAAAAGGTAGAAAATAAATAGCACATAATTTTTAAATAAGGAAATCCGCAAGTAAAGATAATTAAAGTGGAAAAAAATAAGCAGTATCAACTGCCCACTAAAAATAACCCATGTTTTGAGTTCAAAGGATGAATTCATTAATTTTGAAATTCGAGGACGATCAACTCATTGCAAAAAATAAAACCGGCCAAGTGCGAGTCGGGCTCGCGCACAAAGGG
>CAJQZN010021990.1:8636-33666 GCA_907164685.1 Colias eurytheme
CAAAATATAATATTAGGGTAGTTTGAGTTACTGAACTTGATCTTTTTCTTTTTTTTTTCCAAAAAACTCAAAAGTGCAACTTGTGACCGGTACAGATGGATTGCTCATAATTAGGTCTATCATTGATAAAAATACCAGATTCCACCACGGAGGCCTTTACGGGGAATTGAATTTTATTAGGGTAGTTACGATACTTGAACTTTTTATTTTTTTTCTTCCAAAAAACTCAAATGTGCAACTTGTGACCGGTACTGATAGATTGCTTTTAATTAGGTCTATGATTGGTAAAATAAACACATTCCTCCATGGAAGCCTTTAGGAGGAATCGATTGTCAAAATATTATATTATTAGGGTAGTTTGAGTTACTGAACTTGATCTTTGCGAATAGAAAAAAATGATCTAGGTACAACTTGTAGATAATTTTATGGCCTTTCAACTTTTCCTTGAAAGTTTTTCTCTAACATGTACCGCTTTTGAGATTTAAGCGAAAAATGAAAAAAAGGGCCCTTTTCCCCCTCCCCCCACTATGGGGCTCCTCCTAGTGTCCCGGGGTTTTAGTATGTTTATTACCTAGGGACTCTTGACATGTTTCCGAAGAAACATCTTACGTTACTAACTAACGCACTCTAGACCCCCCTTGGAGGGACTCATTCGATGGACTAGTTGGGGAAAGAAAAAAACGATTTACATTCATTACATTCCATTTTCTCCATCGATGCTGGAGCAAATTAGAAATTTCCTTCTTTTTCGTTTTTCTTTTCTCTTTAAGTATACAATTTTAATATATTGTTCCTGGATATGTAGACGTTTTACCTGTAAAATAAAATAAAACCATGAGATACATCCTGACAGTCAGACGGACAGACTTTGGGCACGGCGAAAACACTCGGAAAGAAAATCGAATTTTGTCAGGGACTTTGATCGAGTTATCCTTTTTATATGATAATGTAAATAACCCGACTAGCATCGTCTCTCCAAAATATGTAGATATCCAATAATTTACAGAATATTCTAGTTATTTTTGATGGAATACCTACCTAACTTTTGAAGTGAATACTAAGGTATGTTATTAAGAATCTGTGCTAAAGTCAATGCTGGAATAAGAAATTGCTGATAAGCTGTACTTTGCCACTATTCGATTACTTTTTAAATATTTTTATAAGAACGTTATTGTTTATAAATAAAATTTCGAATGTGAATATATAAATAATAACATACGTTCCCACCTCACATCTATTATTTAAAGTTTCTCAAATCATTCGTAAATATTGTTAAAAACATAAATATAAATAGCGTTAAAGGATAAATTCTGAACGATATATTTCAGTTTTCATACCGTTCATATTTACGATCCATAAATAAGAGTTTTATAAACCGACGATTTTACTGCAAAATATCTAACCTGATATTATGCTCTTTGAATGTCATGAAAATAAAGGTTTTGCCGATCAACTTTATGAGCATCTCAGTAATTGGAATAGGTTTTATCAGTTCATTTTATGGATGTTATTCAATGAAGTGACTGCTAAAGATTTTTGATTCTATAGCAAGAAGGTAATAATTTACGTTTGTTGCAATAGATACTATCATTAACTGTTTTTTCGAGCCACAAAATATCTACATTTATCTAAAACCCTCAAAAATTATAATACTCGCAAAATAATCCAGTCAAAATGAAACCGTATGAATTCAAAGGCATTATTTAAAACATAATTACATTTAATTTGAGCCGCTGATCCTGTCGGGAATAAAAGGACCAAGCGTGTGGGAATAAGCCTTGGAAATTTGTTATCTAATTTGTTGATGCAAAATGAAATGGTTTTCTTTGAATCAGTTTATTACTTTAATATTAATAGTCTAATTGAATAAATGTTTGAGTTTTTATTCGTATTTTGTACGGGCTCGGATTGAATTGAAACGAATGTATGATTCAAAGATAGCCTTTGAGATTGCTTTGAGATCACATTGGGCGAATTTGAAAATTAAATCTCGTTCAGACTTTAGTGTACGTGACTTTTAGTAATTGAAAATTTAAATATGTTTAAATTTATTTTTCTTTTAGGGCTTGAATGAAGCTAGAAGGTAGATACCTAACCAGTTCAAGTTACATAGGTAGTACATCGATGTTAAAATTTAACTAAAATACAGTAGATGTATCGTCTTCACACATAATTTACAAAGCATTTTCTTTTAATTTTCGAACTAAAATTTTTCTTTGTATAATGAAACTTTTAAAGTGGAGTAAAACAAAAATATAAATACTTAATACAATTTCATATTATAACATACATTGAATATGCATAATTTGTCTTTAGCAATAATTAATTACGTAATACAAACAGTACACAGTATACACGTCTATATGAGACACAATTCACAAATCAAATATGAATCATGTATCTTCAAGAAGATACGATTCGGTGTTTAACTAACCAATCATTAATGTAACAAGCCACAGCCAGGAAATTAATTACTAAATGCAATATTACATATTCCCATGGTGTTATATTTACCTTACCACGTTTCGTTTACATAATTAGCTTGGCGTAATTGTATCACAAACTTTGAGTGAAATATGATTCAAGTGATATTACAACTGTGCTAATTGCTATCGTTATTTTAAATCGTGTTTTTGAACGAAGTTAGTTTTCATAATATTTACGTTAGTTACATGTTTTGGTGGATATTTATTGTTACTTATAAAGGGTCTTAGAAGTTTGAAATACCTCTTATTGAATGGGATTTTTTTATTAAAGGATTGTCGAGTTTATTTGAGCTTTTTTTTAGTTTTATTGAAGAAAATCATAAAAAAATACATACATTATAAGTACATATATTAGTTCGAAGCGAAACTCAATACTTATCCATGTTTACCAAGAAGCTTATATCTAAACACTATAAGCTTCTTGATGTTTACTCACTTTTTTATAATTTTTCCGAATGTCGTGTAAATTATTCTTTAATAAAGAAATTGAAGTTTGGCACGAATTAGGTCAAGTGCGTACTAGAGCCTCATTCTCAAATTATATTACTTATTAAACAAGTATGTGCTGCTCATAATTTCTAATAAAATATAACCATTTTTTCTATTCTTTACAAATTTATAAAATATAACCATTTCATACAATAATATTATACAACTTTTTTATTTTACATAAAAGTTGGTATTGAATTCAATAAATTAAATGATAATGCCAAGAATAATTCAGATAAAAGTGTTATAAATAAATAAAATTAAGTGAAGTAGAATAAAATTCACTACTCAAACAAATAATCAAGAAGATAAATAATAATATATTTATCCTATTGTATGACTCTCAGACTTCCCAATCCTTTGAACATGGCAACATGCCCACATACAAAGTTTGAATGTTTATGGATTGAGTGTCACTGAACATCAAACGTGGAAACCTCCCTCGCATAAAAAGCTCTTTGTTTAATTTTAACGCATCGCACAAAGGAGAATTATTTTGTTCCTTTATATTCGTATTTGTATTATTTTATCTATTCGTATACTGTATAGGTAAGAACATAAATATACTATTTTATAACCTTCTATAAGATTTAAGGCCCAAAAACTTAAGATAAACACAGCATGCGGCAATAAATCTCACAGTACGTTACTATCAAGAATATGGGGAAGAAAACTTTAAAAAGTAAGGTTGTGCTCTTGTTGGGCTATATCTATGAAAACCATTAAAAAGTATATTAGGTAAGATTTATTATTTGTAAGTCAGCTGCAAAATAAGTAATACAGTCCAATTTCACTAGGAGAATAGACACTTCCTAACTCACATGAATATTGAGGTACATTTCGACACACTTGTTAAATGTTAGGAACGAAAACACTGAAAAACTGAACCGATTTAACATTCTTTATACGTAAAGGTACAGCGTAGAGACGGTAGAGACATGCTAGAGACCTTCATAAGCAATATTTAACACTAGCTGTGCTCTGCGGTTTCACCCGCGTTGCTCCGCTCCTGTTCGTCTTAGCGTGATGATATATGCCTATAGTATTCCTCGATTAATGGGCTAACTAACACTGAAATAATTTTTCAAATCGGATCAGTAGTTCCCGAGATTAGCGCGTTCAAACAAACAAACAAACTCTTCAGCTTTATAATATTAGTATAGATAGAAAGCTCATGAAAGCTCATTTTTTTTATTAAAAGTTGTTCACTAATTAAAACAGAGATATGTTATCAAAGATCTATTTGCCTTTTCAAGTAATTAAGTCTAAAAAGTACATCTAGCGGGGAGTAAATATGAAAAGAAATTCAATGTTTTCAGAAGCCGCAATAAAAAGGAGTGAACTGAGAAATGACCTTTGCTTTAATTCCCTGATTAATGAGTTAGGGCTTTTATATGGAGAAAAACTTTCGATATAAATCATTTGAAAAAATATATAGAAATGTATAATTTTTATTTTATATTATCAAGTTTCACTGATTTATTTGTTTATGGACAGTTATATAAAACAATAATAACACAATTGGACAAAAATGTACAGATAACTTTGCTTATATAAAATCTTAACAGCAATTCCAGGAATCCCTTTCGTCTTTTACCGCGAAATTTAAAAAGCACTTAAAATATTTTTGTACCCAACTTTCAGGGAAACCTAATTCGCGAATGAACGCCTTTTATAAGATCCTAACTTTTGACATGCTTTTAAATCAAATTTTCAAGTTGCAAAGATTCTTCAAAATTAAAAGTTCCAACGTTAATTGAATAATTCTTTCTTCAACTTGAGTATTCGGTAAGTTGGTCTTTTGTGCTTTAAAAGTATTGTTATGAAACCTTTAGGTTTAGATGTTACATCATTTGCGCTTGGTATAAACTTTTCAATTTTTCATTATATTATCAGCAAATCAGACACTTTCAACATTTTCGATTATTATTTTACTTACCATGGCTATGTATTGTATAATTATATTTTGCAATTACATAATATAACATGTAAAATACAATAAGAAATGAAATGTTTTCAATCTACGAAATTTTTTCATTCTTAAGGGCTTGGTCTAGTAGTGCAAACAAATGCTTCCTGTCATCCTATATGTAAATAATACAAATGTACTAAGGGAAAGTTGCTCCACTTAATTTTTAAAAATAAAATCATTCGTATGCATAATTTAATATTCGTAATAAGTACCAAAAATGACAATTTGAAACAATTTTCGTGAAAATTACACCGAGTGATTTTTTTTTATCAGTACACAAAATTTGCGAATACTTTCTATTGATATCTTCAACTTCATGTTTATATAACTGATCAACTTTTACAAAGAAATTTTGGACGAAATATAAAAAAAATAAGCTTTCCATACAAAATGCATAACTCTATACATTTTTTTCGACCTAAGTTTCTTAGTGAAAGTTGTTCAGTTTAACTAATAAAACGGATAAACAAATTTTGTATATAATAAAAAAAATGTAATGTTTGTGTTAAAAAATTATTAAATAGAAAAATACGCAAATGAAAACAAAAGATATTTATTTCTGACTAGCTTCCGCCCGCGACTCCGTCCGCGCGGATGTCAGTCTTCGCGTCTTCTACAGATTTATTATATTATGTATAATATATAGATTTATATTGATGAACCTAATAAATCTTTTGCTAGCATTCTGATGCTTTATCGGTTGCACTGGATTTATCTCTTTTTTTTCAATCGCTTGAATGATATAGGATGGGTCCTTGATGGACATCGAATGCTGAAGTCTCGAATCAATCAATTCTGACAGTAGGCAATTTATGTAAAATCTTGATAATGGTCCATCATTTTATTTTGCCTAAACGTTACATACTTTTTATATATTCTATTTTTAACGAATGATTCACTCCAGTCCAAACAGCAAATAAGCAGACTTCTGCTTCTGCAACGTTTAGTTGTCCCTGAATTTGGAAAAAATAGTCATGATTCTTATCTATGACAAAAGTGTTATTTTTTGCATTGTATTTCAAATATTAAATTTTTTTTAACCGCATCTTCTGCATTCATGTCTTTTGCCGGAATTAGACATTTAACTTCTACTAGTCCCATTTTCCCTTTTTGATATGGGAGTGTATAAAGTAAATTTTTTAGATATTTCTCGTTATACTTTTAAAAAGTTATTATTGTCATTTTGCTCATTAGGTAAAGTAATTTCGATATCAGTTTTAAGTTTTTTGATACCTGCAATAATAACGTCATAATCGCCTTATCGATTACACCCTGTATACAATGCACCATCCACATTCATAATGTTTTCCTGTCCTCCTCTCCTTTACGTGTTCACCGATACATTTTAAATGAGTAAATCTGCTACCACTGAAGGATGTTTCATTGTGATCAGCAAATTTTCACCACTGTTGTCGATTATTTGTTTTTCATTTTTAATCAGCAATTGGGAATCATCAGTTTTGTTTTTTGCAGATTGGTGATGTACCCTAACAATACGTCGAAAAGGGAAAGCATCAACGAATTATCGTTTTCGTCCTCTTTTTTTATTCTTCGCGTCTCTGTTACTTCTGTTTGTTTAGTTCTCAACACCCACTGAATTTTCTATGTTATTGTGATCTTCCATTACGTCTGAGTTTTGATGATGTGATGATAATCCATTCGTTTTAATATTGGTACTTAGAGTTGGTAGACTAAACTAGAAATGGCGGACTAAATTTGTCAGCGCGTCTGTAAGATCAGAATATAAAACCAACATCCTGTATTTAAGTTACAAAATTAATAATCAAACAAAATGCCGCTACGTTGAAAATGACTAGAAGAAAAAATTAAAACACCTCGGATCAATTTTGGAGTAAACAAATCATTTTCCCCATATGGGGATTTCCCCGGATGAACTTGGGAAGTTCAAGTTCTCAATACAAGTTTATATTATATTTCGTATTTCTCAAACGAAAAATAAACATTTTTGGAACTTCAAAAAAATTATATTATAAGAAAATTTATGAGCTTACTTTAGTTTTAAAGAAATATACATCCCTTTACTGACACCCCGTAAAATAAAGAAATTGTTGCCAATCACCTTTGCAATCTATTTGGTTTCATTAACTTTATGTTCGAAGATAATTTTTTTTCTAGTAGTTACACGCGTATTTTTTTCGTTTATTTTCCATATCGAAATCAAATGTTTAAAAATACGAATATTTGCACAAAACTAAGATAAAAATAATCAATTAACAAAAATATTAAATTTAATGAAGTAGAGCAACTTTCACTTCGGTATGAAGGAAAATCGAGCGTAGAGCACACGTCAGAACGCTCCGGCCCAAGGAGCGCGACTAAAGAAATTCGCTAGGATTTTTCCTAATTATTTTAAATATTTTTTTAATATTTAAAGAATTATCAAAATTCAAAAAAAAATTTTTTTAAAGGATTAATACTCATTGGTCTTCAACCAACTCGAATAAATTAATGGAAAAAATAACTTTTAGCAGTATTTATCAATAGATTTTGTAAGGCAAAAAATGGGAAATTTAATGAATTTATAACGTTCTAATTAAGAAAATCATAAGTTTTTCGGCAATTGTATTCAGCAGTTTTTAATAACGACTATATACCTAAGGATAATAATGCGCTGATCAGATTGTGTAAATTGTAATCGGTTGCAACGTAGTGAGTGCACAAACTTAGCTCGAAATGTCTTTGGGGGAAAGAGACTTATCTTGAAGGCCTGATTAAGGTAAAATAAAGTAACTTTATAAATGTGAAAAAATTCACGCGCATTGCGTATATAACACTAATTGATAAACAAGAAAAAAGAATTCAGTTTATCATTTCATTAGCCGGGAAAAAATTGTCAAATAACTTGTTGAAAACGCAATTTTGCTAGACTGCAGCCTTAAGAATTTGTAGACATAATAATAATACAGTAATTACTGAGAAACGCGGAACCTTTTATGTAAATATTTTTAGACGTTAAGTACCTATATGTATGCTTTTAATCTCGGGTAAGGTTTTCTCAATAAAGATGAGGGAATGAAAATAATTTTGTCTGTAGAAGAAATATTTTTAGCATTTGATTATTAATATACTATTAATATAATATCAATATACTATTACCAAAAATAAGCAAATTTTTATTTTTATATCTTTGTTATTGTAATATCTTTGTTAAAGTTATCACTTAAGTGATCCCGAAGATTTGAGAACAACGTCTAAACATTGAAGTTTAAAAGCAAAACTTTTGAAACAATGTATGTAAATCTTGATAAGAAAACAAAGTTTCTTGAACAAGAAGAACATGATAATGTGTAAGAAAATGATACATTATCCTCCCTTCGCCTGAACAAGGCCTACATTTTAGGAAAGGTCGGGATTAATTTGGGCAATGCCCTTAAGAACTGATAAAGGTAAAGGGACAAGGGATTGAAGCCACATGCGATCTGTCTCTGTGAAATTAATGCTCCGATTTTGGAAAGAAATTAAATGATGTTAACAGACTTTTTTGTTTATGCGTAAATTCCAAGTGGACTTATTAGTGATGATATAAATCTAACTGAATAAAAATAAAAAAATGTGTGCGTGTACTAGAGTACACACGTAAGAAGTGAAACTTCTTTATGTCCTTATTTTTCAAAAAATAATTTACTATATACAATATTAAAGAAATACGTTAGTCACACGCTCGTCGCTACCTACTTAAATATTTACACCGGCCGCTGCTGCAACTCGCTCGCTTCGCTCGCTCGGCTCGTGCGGTAGTTCAAAAGTTAACCTAAGATGCTCGTCGCTTCGCTCCTCGCTACCTATTTAAATATTTACACCGGCCGCTGCTGCAACTCGCTCGCTTCGCTCGCTCGGCTCGTGCGGTAGTTCAAAAGTTAACCTAAGATGCTCGTCGCTTCGCTCCTCGCTACCTATTTGAATATTTACGCCGGCCACTGCCGTTTTCAGCTTATAAAGGATTTCGACTTAGGCGGATTTTGTTTGGACAGAGAGTTTGAGGTTTATTCTTATAAATTTTGAATTCATAAAATTATAATTGAACACCTGACACCAATCAAGCAAACACGTGTTTACGTGAGTCATAGATTTATTATCGTATACTCCTAAAATGTTTTCTAAGAAACAATAGTGTACTTACATTGTCGGCACGTTCTTAAAGTCGGTAACTTATTTTTGTTTGAACAATAGAGGTAATAAATTCCTAATGATCAAGTTGTAAAGGTTGTAAAATAAAAAATATTCTATATTAAAACGTATATATAATATGTGCGTCATTAATTTCTGACTGTTTCGAAATTTGGTGCAAAATAAAATAGTGTGTAAATAAAATTTGTAAAAAATCAATAAAATAAAACAATTGAGTAAAGATCTATAGGCATATTATGTATGTATTTATACAAGATATGTTTAATATTTATACAGGGAACTTCTCAACGTGTTATCTATGAAATTATACTTTTACTCAATTGTTTAATTTTATTTACACACTGTTTTATTTTGCACCAAATCTCGAAACAGTCAGAAATTAATGACGCACATAGTACATAATATATACATATTAAGACAGAGGTTAAGCTTAAATAACTTGAAAAATAAATAACATGATCACGCCCACGTGTTGGTGTTTTAAAAAATTCAATCATAAACTGAGAATAACTGTAAATATTTTAGAATTAGAAAAATAAATATGTACCACAATAACATTCAAGTATTAGAAAAAATTTATACATAATTCCACCCACGTGCTAGTGTATCTATACATATTATCTATACATCCATACTAATATTATAAATTCGAAAGTAACTCTGTCTGTCTGTCTGTCTGTTACTCAATCACTCCTAAACTACTGAACCAATTTTCATGAAATTTGGTATGGAGATATTTTGATACTCGAGAAAGGACATAGGCTACTTTTTATTCCGGGAAAATGACGCAATCCCGGAAATCCCACGGGAACGGGAACTATGCGGGTTTTTCTTTGACTGCGCGGGTGAAGCCGCGGGCGGAAAGCTAGTATTATAATAAAATTGAAAAAATTGAAAAATAATTTGGAAAATCCAAAAGTGCACGCCTCATAATTTTTTTTAATGAATATTTATTAATTATTATTTTTGTTTATTTGATAACAATTAAACCACATCGAATCAGATCCTGAAAAATGAAAGGGTTCTATTCCTGAGCATACTCAAGCGTAAGAGAAAAAAAAAGACTCGATTAGTAAAGTATTTCGGTCGCTATCGTGTTAACAAGAAAAAGGATCCGCACATACAGACACACGGACGTCCAAGACAGAACTTTTTTAAACTGTTTTTTAACTAGTTTAAATAACAAAAATGACATCAAAAATATCATGAAAATTAAAAATAGTGTTTTTTCTTAATATGTGTGTGTATGTATTATCTTACAAGTGCAATGTATGATACATAAAGACATTTTAAGTTTGAAAAATCAGATGTTTTGCGCGAAGTGACAGTAGTACCCACCTCAACGCTTCGCTTATGAGGCGTGCAATACAATCAAAAAGTGAGGTTAATTTTAAATAACTTCGAAAAATAAATACCATAATTACACCTAAGTATTAGAAAAAGATATGTAATTACTTACTTTTTTTTTAAATTCACTGGAATTAGAATAATTAAAATAAACACTTTGATTGTGCTGATCACTTTAATATAATATTATCACGTCACCATAGAGCGTTGGAAATAAATACGAGTGCAATAGAAAAACGGTCAAGTAAAGTGGTAGGACGTACGTTAAAACGATACGATATCCCTACTCCGCTGGAGAAAGTATACGTCGAATCACGCGTGGTAGGGATAAGAAAAAAAATGTCACGAGTACGGCGTAACGCAAAAATGTAACGCGCGCGGCGTAACGCAAAAAATGTAACGCGCGCGGCGTAACGCAAAAAATGTCTCACAAAATTTTTGTCCACCCCCGATAAAGAAGTTTCACTTCAAAAATGGTAAGCTCCATGAATAATTAATCTTTTGCGTAATTTTAAGGCAAGAAGGCTACAAACTATGGATAGCATATGTATGTCAATGATATTAGGATTTAAATACGAATCCGAAATAAGAAATCATCTTTAGAAGGAAAACGTTACTGGTTTTTCACGATTACGTAAATCTGCAAGAGGGCTTACTGCAGTAATGCGGTAATCACATAACTTATGCATTAGCTAATGGACGCAACCTTTGCAATAATCGATAGTTCACATTATAATACACTCGCTTTCCGCCCGCGGCCTCGTCCACGTTTTCAAAGAAAAAGCCGCATAGTTCCCGTTCCCGTCAGATTTCCGGGATAAAACTAATCCTATGTGTTAATCCAAGTTACCCTAATTATCAAAACGTATAAGTATTAATATAAGTTGATACTTGGCAGTGTTGTAGCTTATGGACGAGAATAACACAAAGGTATAGAAACAATAGCTTTTGCCCGTGGATGGAACCACGGCTATAGTTTATACTGGCTGTAAGTAAAGACAATAATTCATACTTACATACATAACTTTTCTGGCTGCGTTTTCTTGCGTTTCTACTCGTCGACGGTCGAAGCTTCGCACAAAAATATTTTCCGTTCTAACAAAAATATTCATCTTTCTTATACTTAATTATCTTTTAATTACAAGAGCCCTCTTCTTTTCACTTTTCATCCACTTTTTTTCAACAAATTCAGCAATACTGTTCAGCAGCTCGGAAACAGAAAAAAAACATTTAACTTAGATTATTAATATTTCTCTAATACTATTGGGATTATATCTAAAGGTATTACGTCTGTTCGTAGAAATATAATAATTAGATAGTGAAGTTCTCGTCTACTGAAAGCAGATTCCTTATGATGCCAAAGTATTGTTATAAGCTAATTGCTTTACCCACGCACGGCCGCCTGCGGTTGAATACAGAAGTCTCTTAACATGTAATTAAATCTGGATCTATTGTATAGTCTCGTATAGATTTAGAACCGCTTTTCATGAATAAGTTTTTATGAAAACAATGTTCAAAAATAAGTTTGAACGCAAAAGCTTTAGAAAGAAAGAAAGATAATTTATTCCGCATCATAAGCGCATGCAGTATAAATTATGGCAAAAAAGTGACTTATGCTAACTTAAACTTGAAATAAACAATGCAATAGGAAAAAAAAAGTATAATTTAGGAAGACTTCTTGGATATTGGGTGTTCGTTTGTTCTTAAACTCAACGTACTGCCGTTCCTCTTATACCTAGTTAATCGGTTATACGTTGAAAACACCAACGTTCCAACATTTTATTACTATAGGTAGTTATTCAGCAATAGATTTATGCTTGAAAGCCTCAGGAATTTAGCTCGAAAGTGAATCTAGTGTATCTAATTGCGCACTGAATGGATGTTTCGTGTCCAATATTTTAGAGGATTACGTCGCAGACTGTTTTGGGTCATTAACATGATAAATTATATTGTTAGTAGATGGTTAGTAGTTAGCTCTTAAATAAATAGGCTGGTTTCACAAATCTCTTATGGCCCATTTGCCTTAGCTCTGACACTTTTTACATATATTTTCATATATATTATGTGATATTATTCAGTATTGGTGAAACCAGCTAAAATATGTTATAACATATATATTTTATTATATTTTGGTAAATCATATTCATTTTATCATGTTCATAAAATGATCTTGCTACAACTTTACACATTACTCTATAGTTTTGGAATACCTTGAATTACTTCGATATGTGAAAATGCGAAAAAAGCTAACGCGATTACGGATTTTAGATAGAAATACAGATTCAAAAAATAAATGTTTGCATTCAGTAGCGAAGATTTAAAAAACATCCAGCAAAATGAAGGAATAAATCTCCGAATAGCCGCAGTTTGTTTTGGCATACGGATTACTCCCGTTCTATGCTACAGCGTTCAAAACAATATATATATTTATATTTTCTTATATTTTACAATTTCTAATTAATCATACTTTATCATGTTGTTCATGGAACCATTTCTCTTTTGTTGGTGATACAATTCATAAGCATATTCGGCTTAACATTTTAAGCTATCTACCAGAGCGTTTGAAAAAAAAGTTAATACTGAAAAATTAAAATGTATCAATTATTTTTTTCTTAATTCCACGTTTATGTAATTAGCAACAAAGTAATATGTCTCTTATATTGAAAAAATATCTTTTAGCATTACTTGATATAGTTTTGTTTTATCTATCTAAAAATTCATAAAAAGCTTTCGTTTTAAAACCGAAGACATTAAAAAGATTTGAAAACCAACATACCATACGTTCTCATCACGATTACGGTATAGCCCGTCCGTATGGCCACTATAAAGCAGAATAGCAAATAAAACTGCCCATTACGACGTAGTAATAGCCCCCTGAACAGTATTGCTTCATCCATTAAAGTTTTAACCATCGTGCTCTTTGAAAATGTCTGAAAATGTATGTGTATATGAAAATTATCAATTTAGGTACATGTTTTGTAAAAGTTAGTTATATTATCAGTAGATTTAGAGTAATGGTATAAAAAAGGAGCGTCTTCTGAGCCTTTCGTATATGCTGATTTCTTACCGGTCCTTGTAAGTAAGCGATAATCCCGGCCCTAACTTTGTATCAAAGAAAATTGGTATCTATTATATGACCATACTATAGTTATCCGTCCGCATTAACATTAATATAAATGATGATATCTTCCTACCAAGTATTACGAGTTTCAAAAATGTTATAGTCTTAAAAGGAGCTAGGTTATATTAAAATTTGCAAATTATCTCGAGTCTAGACAAATTCACAGGGGAAACTTAAACATTTGAACAGCTTTTACACTTACCTGGAGATTTGGATTAATTAACTTGATGGAATCTTTTATTTCTTGTGACTTTAGAAGTTTAAAGGAGGCAATATCTTTAAACTAATTTCACAAAAGTTTGGTGTGAATTTTTCGCAAGTCTGAAAAACATAAAAGAGAAGGTTTGAAAAAAAGTCTTATTTTATATTATGATGAAAATTTAAAAACCAATCTACTGCATTATTTATTATTCAATCATCAATGCATACATACACATAATGCAATTATATTATATTTTATGTACCTCATAATGCTGTATCGTCTCCTTTTCTAACCTAATTTTAGACTTACCTACCTACACAAAAATCTTAATTAGGTACCTACCTATCAAATATGTGTGATGGTGTGTGTAAATTTCCTTTATTTAAAGTAGTACGATAAGTCCTATTTCAAACGAGTTAAATTGTATCGTGATGCAAAGTTCTAGATATAGCTTAAGATTTAATCCACTTGAAGCTGCCTTGAAGTTAGCCAAGCACGCCTGTACCCCTACCGTAATCTTCTCTGATTAGGTTACGGACCGTAGCTACCAGGCATCTTGTTTAATCAGTAGTATTCAAATGAGTATAAACTCGTATACATATATTATGCTTTAATTAATAACAAATAATAAAAGAAAACAATATATTCATTGATAGTGGGAAGCAGTTTGATATCGTGTAGTTCAAAGAAAAAAAAAGACGTGTGGCACTCGGGGACTGCCGCGGTAAAGCTATTGCATAGCATGCCTTCAAGCCACACCTCCGAGCCTGTCGGAGTGGGGAGCGTGAGGTTTTTTCGTTACGGAATTTCTCGATTCGGTACCCGCGCTCAAGGCCCGTGATAGAAGCTATGCAATAGCTTAATAATTTGTTTGTCTACGCAATATCAAGTATCAGCCAAATGCGCGCTATAGATAGCATGAAAGAATAACGAAATATATCATCATATTATGGTCTTACGATGATTATTATTAATTATTTACTAATTAATAATAATCATCGTAAGATTTAAATTTAATTTAATTACCTACCTATAATTTTTTCATCTCCATTCCTAAATCGTACTAAGCTTTCGGAAGTATTCCATCCTTTACAGTGGTTGTATTTCTTATTAGAATTCTTCTCTTCGACTCATGCTTCCTTTAGAATAGAATTTTATCTATACATCTATTTTACCTGAGCCACTTCAAACCTATATTGAATAAGTTCCTTCCAGAAAGAAAAATCTTCAACTTGACCACATCGACGCATCCCATGTAGAATTATTGTGGTCAAACTTCTGCTAAACAATTACCAAAAAAAACAACAGCATTAGTAATAACAATGGTAGGTACAATATCTCTCTTTGTTTATTTGCAAAGTAAATATCTGAACCGATTCACTAAACGTTTTGAAATTTGATACGCAACTAATTGTTCAGTGAAAACAAAGGCTTGTTTATCGAGTAAAAACATTTTCTATAAGAGAAAATGTTAATTGTATAACGTTTTATCCTTTTGACCCCAAAAGCGGATATTCTCAATAGAGCTGACTCGGACAAGCTTTTAGTATGTTAATCCAGAGGCGTCTTGCTTTAGAATGACTTTTAACTAAAGTAATTGGATCGCAATGCAAGGAAATGAAGGCTTTAAGGGAAACCGTACTTTAAGGGTTCAGTGTAATAAAGTTAATGAACATTTATCAAATTTTTTTATTATTTTTGATTACCTTAAAAAAAAGCTTTACAAATGTAAGTATTACGCTAATTTTACTACTTTTCTTAACTTTAAAAAATAAGTGGCAGTTTAAACAGCACCGACTTCCACTAATTACATCCACGATAATATGATTTATCAAATATTATATAGATTAACTATCTGTGCTCCGCAGTTTCACCTATGTGGATCCGCTCCTGTTGGTCTTAGCGTGATGATATAATATAGCCTATATAGCCTTCCTCGATGAATGGGCTATATAACACCGAAAATTTTGCCAAATCAGACCAGTAGTTCCTGAGATTAGTGCGTTCAAACAAACAAACAAACTCTTCAGCCTTATAATATTATTAGTATAGATAGTATAGATTCAAACACAATTAAAAACAACAAATACGAACCAAGCAGTCACAGACACGCGTAACTGCGTCAAACGTACACAGTAAACATTGACTCTACTTTATTTGTAACAGAAAATCAGATACATCGACAAACACCATTTTCTGCGGGAAGTGTCACTACAAATATGACCTACTTTTAAGACGGTTTCCATTACATGGCTTTTGTATAATGTAGTTTTTGTTTAATGATTTGGAAAAAAAGCCCTACTAATAATATTATAAATGCGAAAGTGACTCTGTCTGTCTGTCTGCCTGTTACGCTTTCACGCTTAAACCTCTCAACCGTTTTTGATGAAATTTTATTTTAATTGTATATATTAATATGTACATACTTAAATGTTTAATTGTATATACATGAATAAGTAATTTTTGAATTGTGTTATACATGAGCTTTAAGCGTATACGGTATCGTATTGTTTGTAGGTACATCTAACATGATTTAATTTTTGTATATATAGCTCCTTAAATTGGACAATCCTTTATTTAAACCTAATGACTTATTTTATTGCCATTATAATATAAAATCAACAGACAATTTTTAGAATACAACAATTTACGAGAAATTACACATAAATCATGTACAAAACTTTTGTTAAACTTTACGAATTTCCAAGTTACAGGGTCGAGAAGTCTCACAGATGTTCCGAGACAGAATATTTTATACGTACATAAAGTATACGAATGTATTTATTTATTACTTATTCACGATTCTAAATTGTTTATTCAAAAAAATATTTACACATTCAAACGTAAATGACATTGAAATGGTGGTACCAAGGTGGTACGGAAAAGTAAATCGGTAGAATATTTATTTATGTAAAACTTAGATGTAAAAGATGAAATTTAGGTCACATCTTGGTCCTAGACAATAGTTAAGGCGATAGCCTGTAAGAGAAGCTCAATATAAGCTTATGAATACATAAATGCAGAGTCGAGAAAAGATAATGCAGAATTTACATCAAACCCAGCTTACCTACTTAATACATTTTTCAATAGGCAGACCAATGGAGATTTCGTATTATAATTACGCTGGTCGGTTGCTGATCATATCGTCTTCGATTGAGTTCACAACCTGATTAGATTTGATAAAATTAAAGTAATTTATAATTTGTATTATAACCTATCATTTATTTTACACTATCATGTACAAAAATAACAGAACCTCCATGAATAGCCTGTGTCCTAAAGTATATACTTTTTAATTTGTAATTTTCAATATTTACTAACGACTGACATTGTTTAAGCCAATGTTCTGTTACACAAAATATTTTAATATTGTTATCATTCAAAAACAATTCTATTTCTAACAATTTGCTAGCCAAGCCTTGAATATTTTGATGCACAATGGAAAAAGACTGCTTAGCTGTTGTCTTATATACTAGTTTAAATCTAGCTTAGGGCTAGATTGTCTATCAACACTTAACCTAGGTTGATGTATAAAATTACTACTACATAAAATTATAGTAGATTGATGGTCTGATACCGAACATGTACCAGACTGGTTAATATTATATGCTATTAACATAGCAAGTTCACGCTTATATCTAGATGGCAGATACAGTGTATTCTTTGTCAAAATAAAAGATTTAATACATAAGTTAATGTCAAAGTAAATAAATGCATCACGATGATGATTTGTTAGGTTATACAATTTTAAATTCATATTATGAATTAATCTATTTTGTTCTTGTGTTAAACCAGGTAGATATGGCAAGGTACACAACATAAATTTACATTTAGTCTTACTACTAATATCTAACATTTTTTTAAATCCTATATCAATATCCTTATTATTTATATTTAAACTGTCCCCATATAATATAATTACAATATTATTCTTATTAAAAGCTGAAATGATCCAATGATTTGATTATATATTTAAATGAACTGTTAGGCGTACAAACATTAGTAACTTTAAACCCTAAGTTGTTGAGCATAGCGTTTTGTACATAAAAACTACTACCCGCCCCGTTAGGTACATCATCTTTCTGCGGACGCGGTTCTACCGAATACCCGCGGCCCCGTCAATAAAGCGGCACGGTGGAACACAGTGGAGTTTAGTCGGTAGGATCCTGCACTCAGCAGGGTGAGTCCGACATAACCCAGGGCTCTTCCCCCGAGTGCCCTGGGTATGCCTAAATGCATTCTCCACTATAAAAAAAAGGTACAACATCTTCAGGTTCACCTGAATTGTGTGTGTTCGTTAAAAATTTTAACTATAAAAAGTTACATAATATTGAAAAATTAAAACATTAATAACTACCTGCATTCAAGAATGCGTGGCTTCTTTGTGCTTCCTAGACCACGATAAGCTGCAGCTGGTCCTGTGGTCTTTCTCTTTACCTAACCACGACCGAGTCTTCCTGAATCAAACGGTAGCACGCAATGCTATACATACCTACTATGATAATATCTTGCGTACCTGCAAACAAAGTAAAGTTTGGAATTCGTAAATCAGCACTGACTTGAAAAGATTACCTTGATGTTTGTTCTAAACCCGCGTTGTATACCTATTGGTACAATACGTGATAAAAGCCCCTTTCTGGCCATTGTATTACACACGTAATAAAGTACAGGCGTGGCGAGGGTTGGCCGTAAATCTTCGTAAACACTTGTTGGGAAACATCTGAATTCAGCACTGTTTCTCTACGTGTTTGGATGCTTTGTTTTATGTCATTTTTCCTATTTTGTTACGGGTTCGGATGATCTTGATTGTAGGTTGAAATAAGAAGATAATTCGGTAATATTATATTCGTAACAGCCTGAATCAACAACAGAGTACCTAATACCTAAATAAAAATAAAATACTTAATTAGAACTATGAATTACTTAAGTAAAAAAAATAAGAAAATATGCACTCTCCAATTACCTATAATCATTAACTCAGCATTAACTGTTAATGTACTGAATTCAAATTTCAAATAATCGAACATTCATAGACAAGGAATTGCCAGCTGCACTGAAAAAGAAAAAATGGATAGAAAAAAAGATGAAAGTTTTATCAAATTTTTGTTCAATTTATAAATTATAATAATCTGACATAAAATAAAATAAACATATTAATTTACAAAATAGAATATAATTTAAAAATAAACTATCAGATTTTTTTTTTTATAAAGAAACTTGCACTTGCACACTGGCCATAAAGAATTAAAAAAAAAACGTTGTTTTAGCGGGAAGATGTCTCTGGTGCCGCCCGGCGGGAACGACTCGCCGAGTCCTCGCCGCGCAGTCAGCCCGCTTCTGGAGTCCCGGAGGCCACATTGCACATTGGCTTGCGATTATTGTGCCGCCATATTGGAAGATAAGTTCAAGCGTAAGTTTTTAATGGTATTTGTTAGGATTTCGTGCTTATTAGGTTTTCGTGCTTGTAGAGAATTTAAATTGTTCATGAATGTGAATAATTTCGTTTTTTTCATTAATTCCGTTTTTCATTTTTGTTTTAAGTATACATATAATATAATACATTATTTTGTCATATTTTAATCTTGATGGATAATCAAATTCTATATCATAGCCTTTTAAAATGCTTATCTAATACAGAATATAATAAACAAACTGGCATAAATTAAACATGTTTTACCTAAAGAACCAAACGCATACCCATAACCCAACTTGATCCTACATCGATAACCTGAGTTCTTACTGAAAAAAGCCCTATTTTACAATTCCAATGGCAGAGCTAGTGCAATTTATATTCAAACGGAGAAATTTTTACCATTTCCACCTCTTTCGAGCGTGTATTTTTCAAGACATGTGACTGAAATGCAATACGTAGGTATACATTACTGAACGGTTGGAATGCCTGCATGCACTTATATTTACCGATGCGAATATGTTTTCGCTGTATATTTCGAATATAAAATATGTTTGATATTGAGCCTTGTATTGATAGCTTGAGGTATTGTTTTAAATAACAACTGGTGTAAGTAATATTGGTGCAATATTATAACGTTATCTATAGAAATTGAAAGTTTATTTTAAAATGTTTGGTGTGTATGGCGCTTTCCTGTAGTTAAAAAGTTTCGGAACATAATTAGGTGAAATTGGATAAACATGTTGATTTACAAAGATTTATACATTGAGATAATATTACTACGTATGGAGGAGACACCACGAACAAAATCTGTGCGCCATTTTCTTACTCTAACTAAGTTTTAAAAATTATTATCTAGTTAGGTACTTACCGATGAAAGTTATTCCTTTGCACTTTTCCGTATGATTTGTATTATTTGTGCAATATCGTAACACACACGAAGGCATATTTGATGCGTTTCACTTTAAAACCATTAAAAGAAACCGCTCAACATACGCCATATGGCGGAACATAAGTGATGTAGGCGGTGTCGTCTCCATATGTATATCTCAATGGATTTGTAATATATGTTTTACCATAGCTTAACATAATGTAAAAGTTACAACCAAACTATTTGCGAAAACATAGATTATTACATTGATATATTGTAACTATGTTAAAGTTTTTACGAGCAATTGCGGATCAAGAGTTTATACCCACGTTAATAATAAACTGTTATGTCTAAGGTCAAACCACAGTTAAAGTTTGAGGCTTTGAGCAAAGACCAACAATTTCAACTGTCGTTTGCAACTTATAAACTCATCACCATTGCTCATTTATGAAGCAAAACGTTATATTGCTGGAAATACTATTTCAATATTTAGGATATCTACATCACAATTCGTATTTCATATTTACATTGAAATTGTTTAATATTAAGTATAATAAAAGCGCTTTGGGGAGGCCTTTGCTCAGCATTGGCCATTGGAACACAACAGGCTAATGCAATACAATACAATACAATACAAACCAATACAATAATAAAAGTATGTTATTGTAGCGGAATAACGAACAATGTGTGAATTGTTTATTGACAGAAAGAGCCGGACAAAATATAAATTTTTCACGATAATATAGGTACATAATAATAGTTTCATAAATACTCTTACAAATATAGCTATAAATATAAAATATAAGTAGGTATAAGTATATTCGTATCGAACTTTTATATAGTTACCTCGTTGTAATTTAAGTTGTATTTCAATTGTAATTGTCCTTGCTGTAAACCCCTTTTACAAATAATATATGAACAAATAAAATATGATTATTAGGTAATGCAGAGATGCGCAATCGTGGTACATCACCATTATCAGTATCACCTCGACAATCGTTAACTGGAGAACCACCTTGGACATTGCCTGATGATGACCGACCTGACTTCTCTGCGCTCAAGGAAAATATTCATAGGATCAATAAGTGAGTATTTTTGCTTAAAATGTCATGAATGTGTGTTTCATTGAATACCGAGATGATCGAATAATAATTTCCATAACCTGTTTTGATGAAATTTGTTTTAAAATATAACGTAAGGTACCTATACAATAATTTACAAGAATAGTAGCCGACTGTTGTATCATTATATGTACAAATAAATAGTCAAAATTCTAAGAAATAAACTTATGTAATAACTCTTTACTATCTTATTAATGTGATACATAAGTTTGATAATAATTCAAAAGATTATTATGAAAACCTATATACTTTAAAACTATTAGTATTAACAGGGACTGCGAAACATCGACTCGCCTGGACATGCTATTAACTCAAGTGGAACAATACGCGAACAATCTAGAAGCTCTCGTGGAAGAAAGGACATCCGATTATTTGGAGGAAAAGAGGAAATGCGAGGAATTGCTCTATCAGTTACTACCAAAGTAAGTACTTTTATATTACTTACTATAAATAAGATATTTTGATATCTACTATTTTAGACTTGCATCTCAGTTGGAGTATTATAAAGTCAGTATCTTCTTTATACATAATTAAGGTGCATAAAACAACATATACATGTTTTGTAGAAATAAAAAGTCTTCTTTTTAATATATTTTTAAAAAGTCTTCTTTTTAATGTATTCTTTCCTAAATTTGAAACCACTGCAGTTAAATGTACTTCTTCAACATTCATTTAATTTTCATATGAAGCTTTTTGGTTTTCCTCCTTAATTAGGACCATTGAGTCAAGAAGGCTAATTTTACGTCGAGAAAAATAAGGGTCTGAAGCTACTTAAGGCTCTTTTGGAAACTTCGGTTAATCTAGCTTACCAGTGATTAAATGTGCATTACGTTTTTAGAAGTTTAATTAGGTTTGGTGACTGTATAGTTAAATACAAGAAAACTATTCAATATAAATACAAAATGGTATAAGTAGTAAAATTGTAAACACTGCTATTCCCTTTCTTACATTTAGGTAATTAAAAGATATTCTTGTGAATTATGGCAATTAAAATATACACTTTGAACGAACCTCAATAGAGAGAAGTAAAGAGCAAAATATAGAATAAAACAATTTTTACATTTAAAATAAACAGTCTTGCGAAGTCAAAGATAAATTTCCTGCTACTTGTAAATGACTTCTTGCAGTTTTTGCATTAAAATTATATTTTAAAAGTAATTTTTATTTTATATAACTATTACAAGGTAAAGTACAAAGGATATCAAAAAATCATAGGAAAAAGTACTTCTAACTCAGTATTTCTGGAAACATTCCACTAGGAGTCATAAATTTCATGAGCTCTATGATTCATTTATTAGTGTTTCCCACGGGACAGGAAAACTAGAAAAGTTAGGTCTATAGGTATAAAAACACATTGGATTATACACGTGTAGATTATAATGTATATATAATACGAGTTTTCTCAATAAATATCTATTGTATAATAAACTACATTTGGAGTATTATAAAAGTAATTCATAACGTACGATGTTATATCTCCCAGCGGTCCTATTTGGTAACGAGTAACCTTCCATACCATTGATTTATTTCCACATTTCTACAAGAAAATCACAAAATGTTTATACAGAATTTAATCTGTTTTGAATTATGATTTATTTAGTTTAGTCATGCTGTAATTTTAACTTGAAAAAGAGATTAATGAAAAACTGTAGGTATAGAAATAATACTAAGGAAAGGACACACAATCAAATCTAATCAAATCAAATGTATAATATAATACTTTCTTCGCACAGAATTTCATGAGGCAGTATATAGTTTTATGATTAGGTAAGGATAAAAATGTAGTAAACGTTTTGAAGATCATAAATCTTCTTGGAATATCGCCATTTATCCCAAGAAAAATTCCTTTCCTAAAAAGGTTCTAATAGACTCCCCGGTCTATTTTAGCGGTATTGTAACAAATTGTGGTATCCATATAGTACATACATTGTTATAAGTTGAGCGTAATAATCTGGAGGTTTTAGATTTGAGCCCATGTTGACGTAGAGGGCAATAAAATTGGAATAATATGACAGCGGATGTGAAATATACGGTCTATTGCGTACTCTCTGAGGGACACTTTACGGGAGTATGGGATAGGTACATTTCACATTTGTCTAAATATTAATACATCATCTTGTACTGTATAGATATTCTTAAATATTTATTAATTGTTATTTTCGTATCTCAAATAACTTGCAAATGTTTGTTACATTGCGATAGAGCTTCTATAAGCATAGCAAATTTGTTTGTTGAATGATGGTTACGTACAGTCAAGTATTTTTTATCATCTGCATTATTTGCCACTGTGGCATTCATGTTGAAATAATAAGGAAATAGATTAATAGTTCAACAATGTATTTGTATAATAGGTGATGAAGAGTTTGGCGGGTCTAAAATCGTACATAATCTTTGCCACTAGATCCGTAGCGTCACAGAAAATAATTTAATAATGTATCTATTGCACAAAACGAAGAATACTTTGACGAGTCTAAAATCGAGCATAATCTTTGTCAGATCCGTAGCATCACAACTAATAATGGGCCAGCCAGTGATGGCCGAAACGTACGACCAAGTGACGATCTACTTCAGCGATATAATTGGTTTCACGCAACTATCAGCCGAATCTACCCCACTCGAGGTCGTTGACCTACTGAACGATCTGTACACTAGCTTCGACTCTATCATCGAGAATTTCGATGTTTATAAGGTAAGGAATTTTGTAGTTTAGTTTCTCTGTGAAAATGGTATGATTTTCAATTTTATTGATTCATGTAATATTTATTGCATTAAAATTAGTTATTATAATTATGTGGATTAAAGTAATATTTGTACATCTTATCTTTACAACTTTTGACATTATCTTGACTGTTAATAATTCTTAGTAGCTAGCAGTGGTAGCAACACAATTCTATCAGTCTTTGAAGTTAGACCATCACCCTGCGTGGTTATAGGGAATGGTCTTTCAACCCATTCTAAATATTCGAAAACATTTTATTGAAATTCTCTCGAATGTTAAAATCCAGTTTTTGTAAGGGATTGAATCTTATTTGAAAAACCAATCTCGCACATCGCAACCGCCTTATTACGAGGGTTCCAATCCTTTAACAACATTGTCATTAATGGTTTTTCTATCTATAGACATATACGTATTTTTACAAAATGAATTAATTAATTTATTTTCCAAGAACCTTTTGCGTATGTAGTACGTGGTATTTCATTTTGAACAGACGGGTCAAAGTTATACAATACAAAATTAATTTATTCCATCCGATCAAACATAATAATATGATCATATTATTGTATTGCCTCATGTTTCTAGTTACCAAAAATCTCCCGCTTTCACAAACAGCGAACAAAAGATTATTTAGAATTTAAAAACAATATATTTGTTCATAAAACACTTTTTATTAGGTGGAAACAATAGGCGACGCATACATGGTAGTATCAGGGCTTCCCATGCGTAACGGCAACAGACACGCCGCAGAGATCGCGCGCATGTCGCTCGCTTTGCTCAACGCGGTGCGGCTCAAGACCGTGCCGCATCGACCCGGGGAGAGACTGTTGTTGAGAATCGGCATGCATACAGGTAATATTGGGGAGGCATGTACACAGGTCATGTTTTTGGGGAGGCATGTACGCAGGTAATATTGGGGACGCATGTACACAGGTAATATTTGGGGATTGACATGCCTATACGTAAGTATTGTTATGTGTTATGGCAGCAGACACGCCGCAGAAATCGCGCGCATGTCGTTCGCTTTGCTCAACGCTGTTTGTCTCAAGACCGTGCCGCACTGACCCGGCGAGAGACTGTTGTTGAGAATCGGCATGTATACAGGTAATGTTGTTGGGAGGCATATGTACACTGTACAGGTAATAT